>VWZD01010408.1:0-150605 GCA_013396695.1 Sakesphorus luctuosus | reverse complement strand
TTATTTTCAACTAAAGGCTGCATCAAACCTCCAGAGAAGATGCACTTGTGATGCTTTTGTTGCCCCTCTGTAGGAATGAGCATCCCTAGCAAGAGCCCGTACTGGGGACCACACCACTGTTGTTGGTGTTGACCACAAAATTAACATTCCTTTTAACCCAACAGAGACAGCTATTTTTTTCCTCTGGTAGGATGTGATGCATGGTTTGACTTGATGATTTGAGGGCTGATGATTCACTGATATTTACTTAGAATCCTCTGCCTTGTATTTTTGCAGCCACCTGATACTTTCACTTAGTAAGCTCATTTTATATTTTCCAAAGGACCATGTGGGAATGACAGCTCAGCTGTACAATGGCCATGGCAAAAACCAGAGACAACAGTGCTGTGAAAGGCACTGTGGTGAAAACAGAAACTTTTATTTTAGTAGAGGTGAAAAAGCAAGTTTTTCCTCTAGTGACAACCATCTCAGAATAAAATCAGTACCTAAACATAGTGTCTTTAAAGGTTTGAAATTCCACAGGTATAACCCCACTTTCCTTTGTTTTAAAAACATTTTGCCAAGTCAGGCAAAAAGGGAGTCTGTGAACTGCAAGCTGCAATTTCAAAATAACCTTTATTATTCCTTGCCTTTGAAAAAGTTTCTTTTTAATCCCCACAGCCTCCACCGCCGTGTGAAGGTATCTTTTCTGACTGTTTGTATGGTGGCTGTCAACTGAATGCCCTTCTCCTCCCGAGCTCGAGGATCTCCATTAGCTGTATTAGTGTACTCCTTGACAAGGCAACCAGAGAGAACCAAATCACATCCTCCCACCCACCCACACACTTGAGTACGTCTGACATTTAATTCAGCGGAGAGCAGGGGCACACATGCACTAAGTCAATAGCGAGCAGTTTTTGCCACACGATCCAAGACATCATGCCCCCAGCAATTGTACTATCAGATGAGACTGACAGGCAATTACGTCAATAACAAGCAGGAAAAAAGCCTGTGACTAAGCCACGCATTAAGAAGTTTACTTAAAACCTACCACGCTCTTCATGAGCAAATTCACTCCTCAGTCCAGCTACTGGATTTCATGGTATTTCCAATAAAAAAATAAAAGCCAGGGCTCGATGTAACACTTTCTTTTTCAATACACTGAATTAAATATACACTACTTGTTTCAACATGTCATTTTTGGCTGGGTACAAAGATACTTGACAGCAACAAGATGTGCAGAAAAACCGGAGGGGATAACTATCTAATAAATGAGTATTCAACTGCTAGTGCTTGTTATTTAAAATTAGAAAGAATAGAAAATGTTCTCATAAATAGCTGCTGGGTGAGGTAAGAAGTGGTTTGTGAACAGACTAGCTAATTTTTAAATGTATTTTTAGATCGAGAGTTTATGCTTTGTCTAGACTATTTGTGTTAAGGATCATAATCATAATAATAATGCTTTAAACATATTCTGTACTCATAAGAAAAACTTCTCCAACAGAGTGTGTCCTGAGTCAAGCATAATCATCACATTCCTCTGCACAGAACTTGACACAGGGCAGCATAAACCATCTTGAGAAAGAGCAGAGATGGAGGCCAGTGGAAACCTCACCCGAACAGCAATGAGGGCAGCAGTCACTGCAGTCAGACATCACAGATTTTCTGGGGTTGGAAAAGATCTCTAAGATCATCAATTCCAATCATCATCCAAACCCCATTATTACCAGTTCCAAAATACCTGATTTTAGGCTAAAATTTTCCAGTCATATTTTTTAGGATTTTTTTCCCTCCTAAGAATAAACCTTCTTTCTAAACCCCTCCTAAAAAAACCCCCAGCCCTTTCTGCTGGGAGACAGTGAGAAGAAGAAAGATCAATAGCTTATTCTTACAAACAACAACATCAACAGCTACAAATAATTTGCATGTTTTTACCATTGGAAGGAAAGTTTTCCTCAACATTCACATGCAGGCATTTTACCTTAACTAGCTTCAGGTCCCTTTAAACAGCATTAAGGAAGAGAAAGAAGGGCTTTATGTTGTTTGTTAGACTTGGGGAGCTCTCAGTGCTGTCTGCACTGAAGTCACCACTCCAGCTAAGCCTTGGCTAATTACAGATCTATCAACCTCAGTTCTGGGGTTGCTTTTTCAGCCAGCATGAAGCTCCACACTGCCTCTCTAAGAGCCAGTACTAGAGCAGATAAGCTTAGAGCTGTCTCAGATATGATTATCCTACATCAGAGCCATAAGACCATGATGTAGAGATGCAGACAAAGGCAGCAATAGGAAGAATGCATGATTTGTGTATCTCAGAACAGCAGTCCATGAGGAGGCATACTGCATGCTGCTACTGCTGAAAATCCCTCTGTACACCCAATTTAGCTGACATACTGTCTTGTGAAGGTGGTAAAGTCAGTGAGACAGGCCTTCCCTCACTCTCTACTCAAGACGTAATCACTGGAGTAGCCGAGTGTCTTTAATCTTGACTAGAAAGGAAACATGTTCCTATTTGTCACACAGAATCAAAGGATTTTACTGTGCAGCCAAAAGGAACAAAAACTCTCTTAGAGGGGAAAAAAACCCACCCTACTAAAGAGAGGGGAAAAAAAGAGAAACCCATAGTAGTTACTGGTTGAACTGATGAATTCAAAGCAAAAAGGAGATCAAACTGGTATTAAGGGAGAGCTGTGGAAAGGGCTATAAGCTAAAGAGGAGAGATTGAGCAACCCGAGGTAAATACAAATCTGAAATGAGATTTAGTGATACGTCAAAGCAAACAGAATGCCTATGTCAGTCTCAAAGACTACATTATGGTGCATGTGTTGCAAAAATCATGCCAAAACACAGACAGCCTGCTTGTTTTCATACAAGGGTTATTCAGGAGCTAGGCAGGAGGATTATACACACACTCAACCCTTTCCCCCACCATCTACTTTCACAGAAGGATGGGATTGGGAGGATACCTCAGGGAAGGGTAACAGACTGAAGAAACAATCCCAAACACCTTCTGAGGAAAAATGGACAGGATTCCTCCCAGCCCTCCAGGGCCAAAACACACAATGCAGTAGGTGAGAGAGATCATAAAAAAAATTACTTTAAATCTATCCCTCTCAAGGGAAGGTAAAATGTGACCCTACCCCTGTGTTAGAGAACATAACTTTTTCTACAATCAGGGGTTTTAGAAATGTCTCATACTAACAGCTTCCTCAGCAATAAAGTTTGAGTAGGTTTTTTTGCAAAACATGATTGTCTTCAGGACTCAAATGTAGGGCACCTACACAAATGACAACATCCAGCCTCCAAATCTACCCTGAATGAACACTTTGGCCATTTGGAAATCCTCCTACCTTCTCAGCATAAAAACACCTTCCTCCTGGTACTCATTTCCCCCCACATCTCTTATGCAAGTTCATTTGTCCCTTGTTTCCACAGACGTACAACAGAGGCAAGGAAAAGACCAGCGGCATGTGAGATAGCAGTGTGTTATCCTCAGGCCTCTTACCAGCTTCTGGTAATAAATCTGCTGCAGATTTATTAAACTGAAGTGGTTAACATTTCATTTTATGCTTGATACATTTAAATACAGCCCTTCTTCCCCCAAGCCCAAAACACTCACTGTTCTGAAGAAAAAATGTTTCCTATTCATGTTCCTCTAAATGACAGTCCAGCTCAAGCCTTGGAGCAGCTTTTTCCCTGCTCTCCACACTTATCTAGTCAAGGTCTCCTTAAAGCGCCTGTCCCCACAGATATAAATATAAGGAAAAACAGGCTTTCGGCCAGTCTGAAGCCAGAGAATCAGATTTCTTAGACTATTAGTCAACTTCATTAAGTGACTTCAAAAATAAAGGTCAAGCTTTTAATTTAAATTTTTCCTGGGTAAGCATTTGTTTCTAAATTTACCTTTTAAATAATAACATTAGAGAAACACGATAGGCAGGAGATGTTGGGAGACAGCAACGGAAGCAGATCCGTGGTCATTAGGGAAATGGCAGAAAAGAAGAAAAGAAGGGCCTGAAACTTTAAAACAAGCAGCTAAATAATCTTATGTGCTTTCGGATTGGATAAATGGAAGTACAGGTAGAACAGACCATTAGAGAGCTTAAAAAGCAGTTAAGTGCATGCAATGCCTAAGTATTTTATGAGATCCACACACCAAAAAAAACAGGTGAGGAAGAAGAGAGATTGGCTGTAATCAGATCTAGTATGAAGAACTGTAACTGATAAGAAGATGTCTAAGTACCTAAGGTTGAGTGATTTCAGATATACGCTGCAGGGAAAATGTTACAGCATGCAGTTTTATCAGACCACACCAACACAACAACCTCTCCTGAGGCACAGGTCTGATGACATAATTTATGCATATAGCACCAAAATCACATTGAAATATATCAGTATTAGCATAAATTCCGTATATAGCTCAATCATCAGGTCATACATGTACACATCTTTAAGAAAATCAAAATAAAACAAGGTACCAGTAGATGTGGCAGCTTCAGGGGCTTCACTTCAGCAATGTGACAAACAAAATGTTTTGTTCGAGCTCAACATTATTTATAACCTACAAAGACTTTCTTAGACACTGTTACAAGCCTACATGGATCTGACTAATCCATTTTCGCAATTTTTACTTAACCTTTTTTTTCCTGTTTGGGTGACTTCAGTGAAAGAACTCTTTGTTAGACAAAGGCAGACGGAATCCAATCAAGAGATTCTGTAAAGCTGAACTACAAGCAGCTGTGTAGAAAGATAAGATCCAGAAATATTTGAGAGGCAAGGAAACAACTTTATTATCAAGCAAGGTCTACTTTTGTAAACCCCTGATTTAGTCTTGTAAACAGCTGTAAAGCTCTTGTAAAATCCAAGACAAGGCAGAGAGACTTGAGCTGCTTTGCTACAATCAGATCTCAAAAAGGAAAAAAAAAAAGGAAAAAAGGAGCCCAAATCCTCACCCTGTAAGTGATAAAGGAGCAGTAGATTTAAGAGATTATATAGGATTTAATTTTCCAAACATATGCTGGAGGCGGTGATGCTTTGGGCCATATTAAAAAAATCAGAGCGTCAACAACAACGGTGTCTTCTCAGCAGAAAATTCTCTATGCAAGAAACACAAATAAGATTTTTATTTCTCTGCCTCAAAATATTATAGAAAAGTGTGTATATTTATTATTTCTGAGTACTTCAGATGCATATGGAAATCTTCCCTTTACATAAGTTAAAAGATAAACTAAACTATCCAACTTAAAAAGAAAAACAGCCATGACGAAAACGAAATCATACCTTACAGCCTGTTTTCTTTCTTTCAAAGTTGAGAGAATACAACCTTCCTAAATAAGGGGTTACTAAAAAATGTGTAATTTTTACTACTAACCTTCTAGGAAATTTATCTTCAATATTATCATCTCCTCTATGTCCTAATTTGCTTTCAGGTGCTAATTTTTTTACAATCTGAGTGGAGTAGATAACACATCCTGCAATTCATGAAGCAGGAGCACTGATAGGGTGAGAAAAGTTCACAGTTTCAGAGGCATCTGTGGTCCTGCTGGAACAGAGGATGAAGATGAGCTCCACCTTGAACCCTGATGCTTGCCAAAACTGGACATACACGAAGTCATGAAGTTTACATTAGGCATAGGGGTTTACTTCCTGACCATCCAAGTTTCTTGGACTATTCTGAAATACCTCCACATCCTCGGATGACCTTATTGTAAATTATAAATTGATAGAAAGTATGTCAAATTATACCAGTTTGAGATATTTAGCTGGAGAACATTCCTAACTCAAGGAAAAAATGCCTAACTCCATTCCTCTCTCTTCAGGCTTTTATTGGAAAGATCTCTCATTTGATCTGGTTCTGCCCCATCGCTTGTTGCAAACCATCCTTCCTCACTCCACCAAAAAATGCTCAGAGGCCGATCCAACCTTCACCACCCTCCAGTCCCCAAAATCAATTCTAAATTCCATTTGCTGCAGGTTCTTAGTCTTTCCCAAGTCCTTCTGCAGCAACAGGACTGGAATTTTACACAGCAGTTTTCTAAATGAAAATCCACCAGAACTTTACACAAAGGCATAATAACTTCCTCAGATGTCTCCGCAGGGTCCAGGGTAGCTGGCAGTGTCTGGAACCCAGCCTTGTTAAAAACAGAGAGAGAGAGAAAAACATAACGTCCCTCTGTAACACTCCTGCTTGCAAAACACTGCCCAAAACATTGACTTCCCTAATTAAATTATCTCATTAGCATGAAAAGCAAACGAACAAAAAACAAATGCCAAGAGCTGCCGTGTTAAAGGCCAGTTCGTGGAGGGTTTGTGCAGGAAGAGTCGCACGGCACAGCCGGTGGCCACCACCTCCACTGCCGGCACAGGGGCTGGCTGGCCGTCAGCTGGTGGCCAGGGTCCAAGGGTGCCTTGGGGAGCGCTGGGGAGGGAAGGCAGGGACACCAGGAGGTTTCTTCTGCGGAAATGGGCCATCTTCTCAAAGCGCATTAAGTGGTTGCCAGGACCTGACATACCTAATCTCGCCTAAGACTTCATAGTTAATAAAGCAGAAATGTAGAGTAAGCTACTGTCAGTGTTGCCAAATGTCACAAATTAAATCTCACAAAAATTTAATTAGCACGATTTTGGCTCTTCTGGGAATGGTTTCTTGGGTGGGTGTGGAGGGGGAGAGGAGAAATGGACGAGGAATTTCCTTTTACTTCCTGCTATTCTCAATTTTCCCGACCCTGAGGCAGACTGATCAATCCGTCAAAACTACTATAGGAGAAAGCTCTCTGCCAAGGTAAGGGTTAAACACAGCATATTTAACAGCATGAGCTCTCTGGGTCACCTGTAGTGCTGCAAAACACTGTAATTAGGAAAACATACTTCAAATTTCCCTCTTACAGGGTATTTTTGGGTCATCCCACTCCTGCCATTGTCCACATTTAAAAAGCTTCAGCCAGCACCTGGGGAATTAGTAAATTTTCTCTTCCAGGACTGATGCCCTCTGACCACACAGAATTTTCTGACACATTTTGTTGAAAAGAAACATGTATCACTCCCCCAAATGACAAGCCCATGTAGACTTACAGCACAAAACAGTCCCTAAGCATCTGGTACATAAAAAGAGCTTATTATATCCAAAATGCTTGAGAAAAAAAGAAAAGAAACATTAAATCATAGAAACAGAATCATTTATGTTGCAAAAGACCTTTAAGACCGTTGAGTCCAACCATTAACCCAGCACTGCCAAGCCCACCATTAACCACATCCCCAAGTGCTACATCTACAGGTCTTTTAAATTTACTGATCATAAGACTAGCACAGTCCACAGCAACAGGCATCCAAGAACCCTCGAGGTTTTAAGATGATTCAGTGCACCTTGACGTAGGGAAGTGCAGTTATCCCAATCCTTCAGTAAGACAGTGAATTCCCAGAGACTGTGCAAGATTCCTACCCCAAGGGGAGTAACTGCAGTTTTTCCAACTTCTTGTGCCCTAAATGCAAGACCGTCACTAGCTTCTACTCACAAAGCCTCACAAGCAACCTCAGCCTTCCTTTAAGAAGCCACATATATTTTTTTGCACTTTTAGAGGTCATAAAGTGCCTGGAGAGGTGAGTTTCTCTCCATATTTCCAGAATTCCATCTCTTTGCTTCATGAGACTGCTACCATTAGTACCAGTCCATCAGTACCAGGCTCCCCTTTCCCTGGCTGGAAATACCGGACTGCCAGCTCACATGCAGACACCTGGAGCTTTTGAATTGAAATGTTTTCTTCCCAGTGCATTGCATGTCACTGGAGTTGGCCAGAGCCCACATTATCTGTCCATCTGCAGTCACAGCTCATCACCTCTTGTGGCCTAACCATGTTTCATAAAATGGATTGACTTTATTTTCAGTTGGTTCAATAGAGTAAGTATCACTTACATCCACTTGCTATTTTTGTTTTGTTTTGAAAGGCGATGCTTCAAGAACCAGAAGGACAGTGCTGTGGTCGTAATGAATTAATACCACAGCCAGTACCAAAGTCAACTGCTCCTCTGCTTACTCCCCTGCCTCTCAGCAGCTATTCCTGTTATCACTTCTTCCACCACTCTTTCTTGCTTCTCACTTAGAATTGCCACCAGTGACTTATGTTTTATCCTTTCAACTGTCGGATGAAGGCTGTTTGCTGAATGCAGTAAATCAGCAGCCCACCTTTTCTAGGCCAGAGGTCTGCAGCTTTTAATTAGCTGCTTCAGAAATAACATGATCAAATAAGAAACAGCTCATGAACCACTCACCATATTCCTCTCAAAAAATGTTAGGTGATGTAGAACCTTTAAATATTATAGACAGAAATCAAATCATGCTTGGCAAGCACCTACTTAAATATGCATTTAAGAATACCAAGACTCTAGTCAAGAATATAACTTGAAAACTACTAGATTTGCAAGCACTGGCCAAAATGTTTGCACTTTATTCTGAATAGCAATCATTCATTTGCATTCCACCAAAGCTGTCAAAAAGTTTATATGCAGTCTTGTAGCGAGATTGTTACATACATGCCAAATGCCTGTACAGCAAACATCTGGCCTTGCTTCTGTTCCAGGATTTGCCAAAGCATAAGTCCATCCGTTGTTTTTTCTTGTGACTTTTATTTTTTTTCCTCTGCTGTGCCTCAGGTCTTTTTTCGTAAAATGAAATCATTAAAACAGGCAGAAAGAGCGGAGGAAGGAGGAGTAAGAAGAGCTGTAGCATCTGAGTAATCTTCCAGTGGGACTAATTTTACTAAGTATTTGTGCTACTGCTACCAGTCAATCACTACAAGTATTACTGAGAAGCTGGAAGAAAAATAAAAATTAAACCACATTTAGGAAAGAATATTGGCATAGAAAGAAGGAAAAACACATATGCTATTTTATAAACTAGAAGCTCCGTTTACTCAAATGTCCTCAATACCAATATAAAATGTATTAACATAAAAAACCCCAACTTGCTGTTCCCTTATTTTGCATTCATTTTACATCCGTACTTCTCCGAGGCAACAGATCAGAATGGTGCATTGCCTTCCCCTCAGGCCAAGTGTAATAAACAGGCAGGTGTAATATAAGGCTGCAGTGTCTCAGCTCTCCTCCCCAACAATTGATCTTCCAGCCCTACGGTGTAATTCCGTCTTGGTAGCTCCCTTCACATGCCTCATTCCTGATCGGTCAATTATTTCAAATCAAGCAGAATTAAAGTGTTATTTTTGTGAGGGGGGATGATATTCACCAGTGACCAACGTGAAACTCATAAACTAATTTCCCTTTACTGCCTTGGGCAAAACAGAAAAATCCAGGTCTATGGAAGAAAGACAGCAGCTGTTTCATCAGTCTGTTGCCCAAATATGTTTGCCATTTACTATCTTGAAATTGAATTTTTGCTCACAGGATAATTTTGGAAACAGAAGACAACAAAAAGAAAGCACGAAAAAAAGGCAGTGGTGAGGGTATATGACTCTGCAATACAGAGCTGTGCAGTGCAAGCTTCCCGAGAGGAGGGGACGGCACTCTCCTGTTCCCTGAAACAGAGCGTATTCCTCCTGCCACTAGCAAATTTATCCAGTAGATGTCAACACCAGCAAAAAATACGTGTAAAGCCAACCTTAACAGCAACAGTAGTCACTTCAATTTACAGTAGTGCATGAGGGGATAGTTTAATATTTGGAATATCTGAAGTGTTGCGTATTTTTTTGCTACTGTCCCATCCCCGCATCTTCCTGAATGTCCAAGCCTGTCTGTCAATAAACATATGTAGAGCAAAATTATTTGGTTTTTGTTTTCAGAATAATTTTGTCTGGTCTGCTGAAAAATTGCTGATGAGCATGTGATTGCTTTAGGATTGGATCAGACAAAATTCTTCTGAGGAGGAGCAGGGAGGATGGGGGGGGCAAAATACTCTGTGATGCAAACCAATTATTACAAGCAGAATCTTCCTATTTACTAAATATAATCTGAAGAGGCCTGCTCTCTTCCGACCTTTCACTGCGTGGATAAGCAACACAGTGATTTTATGGATTTTGATCTTTCCTCAAGAAGCTTCTCAGCCTACAACAGTGACCTGAGATTGCCATGCCGACCCCAGGTCAACAGATACTTGTTGTTCCTGTGAGGTTTTCCCTTGTTTTGCAATACACCAAGGACAGTCTGTTGCAAGCCTTTTAGTGTTACTATCACTCAAAAGACTGAATTTGCTGACAAGTTTTAACCATGCAAAAACACAAGGCCATTGCTGTTGACACTTTTAAATCTACTATTAAGATCTGACTGTTTGAACAGCTTGTGTGTAGAATCTGAAGTACAGATTTCTGTTTCCTTTTTGTTTATTTTTAGATAAACCTTGTGTTTCTACTCTGCAATGTTTGCATTTGGCTGCTGAGCATGCAGTAACCGCATACATTATATGCATTGCTTAGAGACACAGCCTCGCAGCCCATCAGGTTTTTGGAACAGATGAAAAGAAAAGGGAAATAACAGAACATTTTCCTGATTGATTAATCTTTCTTCACATTGCCATTTCCCCATAAACACAAGAAGCAAAACCAAAAGTATGTTGTGACATCTAATAGCGAGACATTGAAGCAAATTATTTTATTACTGCTACGAAACTTACTAAGGGGTTTGTTTTCAGAGATCTAAAACATGACAAGGAGACATAAATGAATGTATTACAGACACAACACAGTTATTTCTCACGTGTAAACCTTACAGCTTTTATGAGAAGCATACATCCAGTGATGTAGTTTCTGCTTAACTAATGAGTCTGGCTAGAAATTCAGGCTCTCTGTGAAGGCACAAACACTGGTCTAAGGCTGAGACTGTAAATTACCGTCATCTAAGCAATTTTGAGGCACCAACAGAAGCAGGCACAGGAAGATCAGGCACAGGTACTGCGCTCCCAGTAAATAATCTGAACAGATGATGGCACTTGAGAGAACAAAGTCAGAGCTCTAAACACCAGGGAAAAGCATCAAATGCCAAATCCAGCTCTATGCGACACGAGGCACCAGCAGCACACCCCGTTTTGGGAAGCCACGTCCTGCTCCACAGTGCTGGGAGCCAGCACGTACTACCCAAGACAGAACCATAAATAGTTTGGAGATAAGACGCATATCTTATGAGGCACACCGCAGTTTCACAGCCTGGGATGAGCAATTCTTTTAATTACCGTCAGCATTTTCTCTGAATCCCCGTCTCAAAGAAGCGGTGGAAACTTTTGATTTGCTGTGACACCTTGATTGCTGCACGAATGAGTCACCACACCATTCCTGTTAGTCTTACGAATTTATGGATTTTTAAGGCCAAAAAGCACAGGAGGCTGTTACAATCACTCTGCTTTGACTCTTAACAGCACAGCTCTCCCAGCTCTCATATAGCAGTCTGCCTGGCTCAAAGAGGGACTAGGAATGTCTCACATAAAATTATAATATATGCCTAAGCTTGCCCATAAGCATCAGAACAGTTCCCTCTCAAAAAAAAGGAAGAGAAGTAAAATTATTGATCATTGAACTAATGTACCTGTCAACACTTTTCTTCCTACCAGTTCCTCTGTGAAATGTTCCTAAGAAAGGGCAGGAACACTGCACAGGCAATGAGGAATGGGGAAAAAACTGTGAGAAATGGCCCTGCCAGCACCAAGGTCAGAGAGGGAGGAGGAGAAGAAGGTGCTCCAGGTACCAGAGTAGGAGTCTGCTGCATATGGAGAGGACCAGGATGAAAGCTGATCATAGAACTGTCATAGAACGGTTTGAGTTAGAAGGGATCTTAGAGACCATCTCGTTACAACCCTCCTGCCATGGGCAGGGACACCTTCCACTATCCCAGGCAGCTCAAACCCCCATCCAACCTGGCCTTCAACACTCCCACTTATGGGGCATCCACAGTTTCTCTGGCCAACCTGTTCCAGTGTCTCATCACCTTCACAATACAGAATTTCTTCCTAATATCCAATCTGAACCTACTCTCTTTTAGTTTAAAGTCATCACTTCTTCTCATATCACTGCATGCCCTTGTAACAAGTCCCTCTCCACCTTTTTTTTCCCCCCAGATGTCCTCATTGCAGCCCATGGAGGACCTCTCTTCATGGAGAGGAATCCATGCTTAAGCAGGATTCTGGCAGGAGCTGTGGCTGTGGAGGATCTGTGCTGGAACAGACTTATCCTGAGGGCTTGCAGTCTGTGGGAAGAACCCCTGGAACAGTTTCTGATTAACTGTATTCCCTGGGAGGGACCCATCTTGGAGTGGGGAAGGAGCATGAGGAAGAAGGAGCAGCAGAGAGCAGCTGTTATGGACTGACCACAATCCCCCCTTCCCCATCCTCCCATGGCAGATGCAGGGGTAGAAGAGTTGGGAATGAAGGAGTGAATATGAGCCTGAGAAGAGATGGGGACCAGAGGAAGCTGATCTAATTTATCACTTTGTTTCTCACCATCCAACTCTCATTTAATTGGCAGAAACTAATTTTCCCCAAGTTGAGCCTGTTTTGCCCAAGACAGTACTTTGGTCACAGATCTCTCTGTCCTCATCTTGACCCAGGAGCTTTTTCATTCCTGTCCTGTTCAGGGGAGGGACTGAGACAGTGTCTGGGTGGGGGTCTGGATGCTGGCCACAGCAAGCCCACCACACTGAGGGGAAAGTCCTGCAATAAAAGAGAACTGATTTCTTTTTGCCAGAATCTCCCAAGGCAGTTCATGCACTCATCTTCTGTATTAGTAAGGAGGAGGGGCACAAACAGCTGAATACTTCTGTATCTGCAATATGTTAGTGTATTTATGAAAGACATCATGGGGTAGACCTCCTACATTATTACAAAGGCTGGGGTTTTGCTTTATTTCATGCTTTGAAGACGTGCTTTCCCAGTTTCCTTAACAATTTTTCTGCACGCATTCCAGCATTATCTTTTTGCCTATCCACTTGTAAATAATTTCTAAGCTGACATAAGTGTATGTGCTGCTTGGAATGGTCTTCACAGATGGGAGTGCTCTACCAATTGCTTTCCTGAACAAAGTACATATCCATTCTCTTTCCTTCATCTTCTAGGTAAATAAAAACATCCACTGAGGATGGATTAGACACACACTTCGAAATAATGCCTGTCTATAACTAGATGTCTTATTTCCCAGCATTCACATAATGACCCAAATACTTGATTACTGTGTCGAGGTTCGAGTAATTTGTTTAGAACTTTCCCTTCTTTATTTCTTTATTAGCAGAAAAGTCAACTTTGTTTACTGACTCACATGATTTTCCAAAGGTTATTTTCAATGTTCTCGAAGACTGCCTCTGCTAATTCTTTAGAGACAGACTCTCCAGTGCATTAATTCAAAATTCTTAATACTCAATTTTGCAAGATGTCCTTTCTTCTCCTGCTTTGGTCTTCATTCCCAAAGTTACAGTTTCTAGCAAAATTTTCCTACACAAGGTTACCCAGTTCCTCATACTTTAAGACATTGATAAGCATTTATGTGGCACTCTTTGTCTTCAAAGCACTTTACAAACATTAAATATTTAATGCTCATGGCATCCCTCTTACTCAACCCCATTTTACAGGTAGGGAAACAGATTCACAGGTTAAGTGATTTTGTTTCAAGTCACATCACAAGTAACTGACGGATGTGAGACCAGAATATATGAGCTCTGATTTTCAGTTCCGTACTCAAAATCAGACCAGCTTTGTTCTTTCACTTAAATAATATAAATAATAATGAAAAACCTTACTCTTGTTCACAGAGAATTTATCTATCTCTTTGGAGGTTCTAAAAGCAATCCAAAAAACCACAGGAAAAGCATCCCAAAATGACCCAGGAGGGCAGCTACCAGCTTTGTTTTCCATATCCTCCCTTGCCAGAGTTGTACAGGCAAATCTACAAGTGGACATATCAGGAAAGGGATCAGTGTGTCATCAGGCGTTCATATACAACTACACACACACACACACACACACACGAACATATCCTCAAAGACTGCCTAAACCAAGCACAGAGACCTTCCAGTCAGAGAAGAATTTGCAATTTAAAAACCGAAGTATGCTTCAAAATGGCATCACTAAAGAGCTTTGGTACTTGATAAGAAGATTACAGTATATTCAATTGCACACAGCAAAAGCCTTTTAAAATAACGTACAGGAACAGTGAAGCCAGGCATTTGCAACTAGATAACACGAAGCTAATCGGGCAGTGTGAAAGGTGTGCCCTGCTGCAGGGAGCGTGCAGGAACCAGCCAGCTTTTGGAACTCAAATAATGAGGGTTCTTTTTTTTTAGCTTTAACATTTTTCATAATCCAAGCAGGAGGTCTAAATACAGGCTGTATGCAACACTAACTGTATTTCCCTTTAACAGGCTCCTATGGGAACAAATGTTCAGTGTCAGGCTGGTACTATACGTCCATTTAATTGAGCTGAGAGAACCCTCCTGCCCTCGAAGAAAGCTCATCTCTTCTCTCCATGGATGTGACTATAGAGCTAGCAGATAATATCTCACTCATTATTTATACAACCACGTAATTATCTCCCAGAGACTCCCCATTTTGTAGAAGTTTCTTTTTTGGAAACATCATCTGTTGTCTGAATGGAAAGCCAAATCCAGCCCTAGATACCGTGACAGTGAGTGCTGTATCTACTGACAGTCAGTGCAAGAGCATCCCTTGCTACCACACATGGGAAACAGCACGGGAGTCTGCAGTACTGCTCACACGAGGGATATGCTCCTGGAATTACACTGGATCTGTTTAAGATTTCTCTTGGGAAATGCAGGCACACATGCAAGATCAACAGTACAAAACCACACTGAAGAGTTTTAGAGAAACATGCTAATGGTAGGAGACAGGGATACACAAAAAACAAATCTGCATATTGCACAACGGCCTCCTCTGTGCCATTGGGTTTTGTCTTATTGCTTACATTGCTCCAGTGCCACCCAGTCCAAACACTCTTGATACCAGCTTAACCATGACAAAATCTGCTTAGGTCAAGAGCTTTTGTTATCCCTCCTCTTCAGCTGATGAACTGAGAATGGAAAGAATACAGACCAAAGCTAGAAGAAGCCCTTAGGTAGGAAGAGCAGAGCTCAGACATTATATCTAATTTAAATATGTGCAAAATCCCTCAAGGGTTGTGTACCTCAGAGTCTGTAGGAAACCACATTATTGTTAATAAAGCTATTTAGGTGCCCAATGTCCTGCTGCTGCATAAGCCAAAAGGAACATCATTTGGCCATTTATCACTGCAGGAACATTGGAAATTCCTAAATGAGGTACTGTGGACCAAATCCCATGGTGTCATGCCATGAGCCCCTCCAAAACACAGAGATGCATCAAGCTGAACACCAAGGGGAGGGAATACAGTGTGACTCACCATGCTGAGGGATCTGCTTTCCAGCTTTGACTCCCTATATAATTCAAACACAGGGCCTGAAAGAAGTTTGCTGGGCTCTGAGTTTCCATGCCAGGAACTGGGTGCTGATGTACTCGGCACAGCACTGGGGCAGAGCTGTCTTTCAGGTGGTACTCTCTGTTTTCAACTCCAGCTTTAGACTGGAGACAAGGAGTGGGTATGATCCTTGGCTCTCGGAGCTGTCCTATGTGACTCTGGGCTCAGCTCAACAGAGCGCTGGAGCTCACTGGAGAGAGATCAGAAAAACAACCAAGGATGTGCCAAATGAACACCGCGTCCTCACCACTCTGCCAACACGGCTTTTGGGCAGGCTTAGCCAGACCCCACATCTCAGCCAAAGCTCATGAGGGCAGGACACTGGTGTTTCTGCAATTTAGTAAGCGTGCCATTACTTTCCTCAGGCAACCCCAAGCTCAGCTACTGCACGAGGTACAGACTTCTGCACTCCTGCTCAGATGGAGGCTGGTTTGATTTTTTTTTCCTTTATTTTTTAAGATTATAGGATTTACACATACTCTGGTAAAATATTTTGTAGCACTGCCATGAAACAGCAGAGTGGAGGCAACACACACATATTATGAAAGCTCTGACATTATAATATGTAGCTTTTCTGTTATAAATTACATTGACCAGCTAAAGTACAGGTTACAGTATAGTCTACACAAAGTCATGTTGTGTCAGTAATGCACATATGGAAGGAAAAAGAAACAACAATTTCCTTGTGGATTTTAATACACTTAGCAAAATGGCCAAGATAGAATTCCTTGTGGAGGGGGAGCCAAACCCTATTCATGAAGTTGCTGTGGTTTTTTTTAGATGAGAAAAACAACTATGCAATTGTCACAACTAGGGAAATACCAAATACCACAGAACTGAAGTCCTTTTCAAGAATGTAGAAAACACAGTTTGCTGTTACTTTCTTTTTTTAATCTTGAACCGCTGGCTCTCTGAAGCAGCCAAGAAAACTTGACTATCATATTTGCTGGCCATACAAGGTCTTTAAAAGGTGCTGTGCACATCCCTCCACCCTTCCAATGCCCCAACTAACTTAGGGGCAGCTCAGGGCTCCCTGGTCTCAGGGTGATGGGAAAGGCTCAAGGAAAGCTCAGTGAAGGAGACGTCAAATTAGGTTATGAGACGGCTGGGAGGACAAAGGGGCAACAGTCCACCTTCAGCTGGAGCTTAAAACTGGGACTCCACAGCATGGGGTAAGCCCCTGATGCCTTTCCCAGTTTTCTCCCTTAGTGCTGATCATTCTTTCAAGGAACTTTTCCCTATATTCTAACACCACCTCCAGTTTGTCTTGCATTTCTACTCAGCACCTTCCCTTCCACCACAGGGGTCCAGGTCCTTTTCCCTCTTTGCTTCATGTCCAGGGAAGAATTCCTCCAAGACCCTCCCCTGCTCTCAAACAAGACTGACCCAAATAGGTAGTCTGCAAAATTTTCTTTACTTGGGTACTCGTATCTTTTTGACCTTGTTTTTTCCAACTTAAAATCCCTAAATTAAATCATTAGGTGAAGCAAGAGTGACCTGATGTACCAAGTTTGGCAAGGTGACACCGTTAAAAAGAAACAAAGGACTCATATCCTATTTGAGAGGTGAAGAAGCAGGTGGGAGCGTAGTGGTGATAAAATGGAAATGACAAGCTTATAATTTATTAAGCTTCTAAGCATAGTATGATCTGAAAACCAGGGGCAAAAAAATTTCCCTCCTAAATAAGGTATTGAGCAGCAACTTTTAAAGAGAGCCAACAACCCCATTCTGCCCCAGTTCAGTAGTCTACTGCTAACACCTTGCAGGGGACTTTAGTTTTGGACAATCAATTTGATTAGCTTAGAAGGGAAAATGTGAGCAGACAACAGGAAAAACTGGAAATCCATTAACCATTTCTATTTGCAATGGAATTCATGGAGTTAAATCCCACAGTGCAGTTTGCTCCAGGTGCATCCCTGCCACATCCCAGTGCCTCAGTGAAAAAGAAGGGTCAAACCCAGTGATTATGATTTTGTAAGTAAAAACAAAGTATTGTCTCTCAATAGAATGGTCTTAAGGATAGCATACACTAATTTATTCTCTTCTGCACTGCTTCTGCATACCCACTGCTGGCAATGTGACAACATATAAGCACTGAATGTTGTGCTTAGAAGCTTAAGAGCTCCAAGACAGATTGTCATTTTGCTCATTCTTCCTGGGCCAAAATGTGTTTTCCCAGAAAAAAATAAATAAATGCCCTCTTCCCAAAACAAATACACCCCCTTTCCTCCCCCGCAGTCATCTTCAAATTTTGAGAAGAATTGGAGTGGCACCACCCTCAGAGAAGGCAAAGTAGGGAACGCATCCTCAGGAGGTTTTTATTCTAGACTGAGAGCCTTTCCCCAAGACAGCTTTTTGCCAACACATGGAGAGTTTGGAGAATGAAGGCAAAAGCCTCCCATTTGAGTGAATTCAATGGGAAGGCAGCACGACGCATGGAGCACAGGGGCAATTTGCTCTTGGCAGCCTCTCTCGCTAAGTAGGTGGGCTGCGTTCAGCGCCAATTAGGGGCTGACGATTTTCCTTAGGTACAATGCGCTGCGACACAGCTCGGACTGTTCTTCCCTCCCTGCATCTGTGTTTACTGTGGCTGTTCATTTTCCCTGTTGGCAAGGGGGATGTTTAATAAAGCAGGCCATTCCCTAGCTACAAAGGCACTATATCATCCTTAGGTGTATGCACACATATGGTACAAAATTTAATGCTGCTAAAAGTCAAAGCAACTACCAGCTGAAATTTTTGATGGCAGTGTTGTAAAGGCAACACTAGGGCATGATGCAGTTCTCTGTTTTCTGATACCAGGGGAAATAGGGGAGAGACAGCATGGTGGGTTTAGCTCTGAAGTTAAAAGGGGATCATAGGAGTGAAGAAAAAGGAGCAATATCCAGATTTCCTGTTCCCAGTTCAAGGTCTAAGCTTTGTTTTGGCTTGTGCTGTTCTACAAATGGAGCCAAAGAGGTTCGTGATCCAGCTTTTTATTTCCTGCCGTGCTAAGCTACAGGAACGCTCACATCTAGGCTCTGCTTTGGTCCTGTCTCTAATTAAGGCAGCTTATTTTTTCAAACATGCTACCTGAGACCTGCTGATGTTGCTTCAGGTCATGCAGCCATGCTTCAAACTGCTTTCCAGTATACCTAATAGTGCCACAGAGAGATGTTCAGCTTATTATTGTAACAGAAGCAGTAGGGTCATGGTATTCTCTGCAAAATACTTTTGTAATGGAGTGGATTAATTTAATGAATGCCATTTACTGCAGCAGAAGTGACAATGATTTGATGTTTTGTTACAATTAAGACTCATTAGCCAGTGACTTTTTTCTTAGTTGTCTGACACCATAATAGATGTAACACATCTCAGATACAAAAGTTCTGAACTTCTCTCTAGTCATTTTTAATAAACATGAAGGAAGTGAGAATGAAAGTCTCAGCATTTGGCTGCTTCAAGGGCCCTGCTTGAAGGATGCTGCATGCACCTCCCCACCCGAACCACCGAGAGGACCCACAAAGGCACCAGCTTCCAGGAAATCACTGGATCATACCTGGCACTGAAGCTTTCAACCAAACAACTGGAAGTTTAAGTCGAAACTTCCCGCCACCTGGCTAACACACACGAAAGGCTTTTGAGAAAGCAGATGGAGCCAAGTCTTGACGCTTCACTTTTAATAAGATCCCCAAACTCTGCCAAGACAGGAATCGCTGCATTGAGAAGCTGTTTGTGGAGGAATCACCTTGCCCTACCACAGGACTGATGGAAAACTCAACCCCAATTTTAGTAACAATCTCTCCTTTCTCAGTCAGCATCTGAATCTGAGGAATGATCCCCACGCGCTTCTACCAAGGCAAAATCTTTTGTTCCTTGGGAACACAACTCTTTTGCTTGTACAAATCCTGAACAGCAGTGTGCTGAACACTCAGAAACAGAAACAAAATCCCCTGCTAAATAAAAAATGCATTGCCAAGTAAAAAACAAGTTGGTCTAAACAATGTCACTACACTCCAGGTTAAGTTTTCAGACTACAAGAAGTCAAAAGCCAAAATAATATTTTTGCAGATGCAGCATTCCCCAGCATTGTTGGGGACACAAGATCACGCTCAGCTGTACAACCTGCAAACATATCTTACTCAGCACAGAAAGAAAGCTACCAAACTAATTTGATTGTCTAAGTCAATAGCATTTAAAATCTGGATTACACAAATGATGTATATATATTTATAAAAAAATTCCAGTACTCCACAAATACTCTCCAATCCTCAGAAAGGCCCATAAAAGTAAAACATTTAATTTAAAATAAAATTAGGTATTAACTGAAGAAAAAAAATCTTAAATTTACAAATTATAAACTATTCCTTTAATATTCAGCAGCAATATTTTTAAAAATGTTTTCTGAGTCACTGGAACTTTTTCTTTAATTGAAAAAAGGAAACCTAAAATTTTTATCTTTTAGTTAAATCAAAGTAATAATCTGGTTGACGTAGGTGCTTTATAGAAAACCATTTCAGAATATAAGGTTGTGGTTGAATAATCCAACAACAGCAGAATGAACATCCCCAAAAACAAGTGCAAAAGAAACACAAGAAGTGGCTTGTTTGCCTTTGAATCAATACCATGTCTTAGTGTTCTTGTGCAGATTCAGCATCATTCTCTCCCATCCCACCTGGGATGGACACACATGCACTTGCCAAGACAGACATAAAAACACACTCTCTCTAGTATTAAAATTCCCAGCTGACAACTCCTTCGGACCAACAGATCAAGCCATGGCAGTCCTGAGATGTAAGAAGAAAGCAATAAGTAGGAGAGGAGAATGAGGTGACTCAGCAGGGCTGGAAGCCTGAAACCCAGATGAGTGACAGCAAAAAGCATCATGCAGGGAATGCTTTAAATATTCTCCCATCCTTAGGCTTCTCCAGCTCTTCTGAGCATCACTTTGGTAGGAAAGACTCTCCCTAAAACTACTTGTAGAACTTGGTATTTAGACACTGCTGACTGCAACCTGAAAATGAGCCACTCATGCAAACTCCCAACTCACTCCCACCTCCCTGCAATCTCTTGTTAGCTCTCCCTTGCAGAAGGAAACCTGAGCAGTAATGAGCAGTAATGCGTTAATTAATGGAATGCAAAACCTGGTTTTCCCTTCTATTGTAGAGTGAGGATAAAAAGCACACTCCTGCTCCCTTCATCCCATGCCAGAAGAGTTATAACCCCATGAAAATCACCTGAGTTAAAGATAAGCTGAGAGCTTCAACTTTATATTCATTTTTATCAAATCCTCGAAACTGCTTCATGGGGTTTATTTTAATAGGTATTTCTACTAACAATAATAACCCCCCTTATCTGTACTAAGGAAGAGAAAAAAAGCAGATTGCATCATAAATCTTAGTCATGCCAGCTAATAATCTTCAAAATCATCCTTTTAACACGGATGGCACCTATTAAGTCAAAGCACTTTTATCCTGCTGGTTTAGGAATACGGTCTCATCCCAGCTCCCGTTATGGAAATGAAAGATTTTCAACAAACTGCACTGGCAGTTGCAGAATCATAAAACCCTTCAAGGGCCTCTGAAGATGAGCTGTAAGCATGGCACCCCTTATCTAAAACTAGGGAAATGGGACTAAAATCTCTAGAACACTATGCTTAATCCCCCAGCCCCTCACAGCAGGGCTTTTTTCCTGTTTCTTTTTCTAATAAAAAAGTTTTGAGTGTCAGTTGCAATGTAATTTTATTAAAAACAGAAGAGTTACAGCAATGACTATGTTAAACCTGAACTAAAAAAAGGGCCACTTATTTGCAGTCTTTTTACACAAGCCACACTGATAAACATCATTTATTTCACAATTGCCTATGATATACTATACAATGCACATTTATATATGTTTAAAGCAATTTTATTCCAAGCAATGTACATCTGATTTCAGCGGAGAGTTTGTATTCCAAGATGCATTAAGGTCTAACTAAATTTATTTTTTACAAGAAGAAGAAGTGTAACTTATTGCAACAATGCAAACTATTATTGTCATAACAATGTAAAGTACCCATGGATTTAATACTACAAGTGCTCTATTCATCACAATCTCATTTGGCAATAGTGTCATTTCACAATATTTTATTATCCAAACATTTCTCCAAGAGCAATGCCATCTCACAGAAGAGGTGCAAAAACCAGGGCACATTCACTCCGAAGTATTTGAATTGTAGTCCTTTATCAAACTCTTTGAAAATAAATACAGTCATTCCACTAGCATTTCATTCTTCTTCCAAACACAGTAAGGATGCAAAGTTTTCAGCTCTAGAGCATGGAGTATAACATAAAGGCAGAGCAGATTATGATCTTGGCAAAATGGAGAAATAGAGGCAGGGAGTGACCTACTCAATCCCCAACCTGTGTCATGAACAGAGTGACAGAAGAGGTTTGGGATGTAAGTCCAGCCACTAGCCCACATTGCTTCCTCTCCTCTTAGATGTTACCAGTTTTATTTCCATTAACTATTTCTAATGAATGCATTAGCACAGTGGACTAACATCAAAATCTTTGCAGTAGTAGGGTGACCTCTCGGGTCATAATGGGGTGCAACAGGGTGATTTATGCAGGTTAACAGGTGATGTGTGACACTATTATCAAAACTTTCGGTATATCAGTGGTTCTCTGTGAACTGAGTTTCTCTCATGCCACAGCAGGAGATATTCAGTACCGCTATCAGAGTACAGGGCAGGGATTGCACTCACACCCATTTGTAACCTTGGGAATTGCCACTCATGCTCAGTGCCTGCCACACCCAAACTACAAGTCACCCCAAACAAGGAAGGGCCCTTAAACACAAGGGAGCTGTTTGGGAGCCATTTTTTAGAGTGAACAGCTAGGCAGTATCTTTCCATCGCCTGTTTAACTGCCCAATGTAACAGAGAAGTCCAGGTCCAAAGAGGGTCATATGTCACAAGATTTACCTCAAATCACTGAATAGAATTTTCCACCATCAGAGAGAAAGACATATTGACAGCAACGTGAATGCCAATACCTGGTGTGAAACCATGAACTCCTGGATATGCCCTAAATGCACCTTTTTAAAATCATGAGGTTTTCACGGTTCAGGCACTTCAAATTATAGTGATGAAACTATTAAAGTATATGTTATTAGCACCTTTCTTCCAGCCTTCAACACCCCCTGAACACACACAACATGCATCTCATAGCTCAGGCCACACCAACCTCTCCAGCAAAACCCTTCAGGAGTCTGTAGGTCCCCAGTCCCACCTTCAGGGACCTGAATCCTTCTCCCCACCCAAGTCTCCCCTTCTCTCCTTCCTTGCTGGCTGTTGTCATCTTTGCTGCTCTCCTGCAGTGCCCTTCCCCACGTTTCCCTGTCTCAGATCTCGCCGCTATCATGGAGCCTAGCAACGTTAATCTGTCACTCATTTATCTTATTTCAGGCTCAGATATACAAATCCGCTTTCCTTTGTCCGTTTGGATCACTGTGGTTCCGTTTTATGGTCTCGATTCCTCTTTTTCTAGTCCTTTGCTTATGGGCTGTTGTTTATTATTATTTTCCTATCAGGAAGTTAATCTCTCTGAAGCCAGAGTCCTTGCCGCTGCCTTGCTCCGTTCAGCATGAAGCGGGTGCTCTGTCAGGGCTTGATAAACCATTTGTCATTCAGGCAGCGGATAATGCGGCTGCACACATGCCCATTTTAAGCAGCATATACTAAAGCACTGAGAATAAAAGTGTTAAAATAGCACCGAAAGATTTATAAATATATGTGGATTTTTTTTTTCTCCATGAGAAAGACAGAAGGCAGAAGTTGCTTTGCTGGGCCAGGCTCGAGGAGTTATTTAAAACTTGCAGTTTGTTGTCTCAACAAGGGCTCCAGTGATCCTGGATTTCTGTAGAAACCCCCTATTTGATATCTCCAGCTGGACAACAACAATTTAAAAAGACAGACTGAAAGCCACAAATTAAAATACTTTCTCATCTTCTTTATCCATGCTAATACTTTTCTCTGTTGTCCACCCACTACTGGAGGTCGAGTTAGTGAGTGGTTGGGAGAGGACAAGCATTAAGGACCAAACTTAACTACAACCAGTTCTCCCTCTACATGCTGGCAGCAGCAAGGGTGATACTGGTAGCTTCCTGCAGGTTAAATAGAGACTTCCTCTGGACACAAATAATTCAGTTGTTCTCTGTATTCTCTGGACATCACACTGTGTGTCATGTCACCATCTGAGGAATTATTTTTACTTTCACAGCATCTTATCTGCCGTCTGAGGTGGTCAATACTTATATGTTAAAAATCTCACCACACAAGGGAGGCTTCAGAGAGAACATGAAGAGCTCCTTCCTTTAATTCCTGCTGTGCAGGAGAATTATGGCTCCATTTGGAGATATCTGAGGTGCAAAAAAAGGGAACTTTCCAAAACATTTGTTGAAGACTTTATCTTAGCAGCTCAGCCCAGGAGGAGCTGAAAAGGAAACCATCTTCTCACCTGGGCTGCCTGAAACTATCAGTTCAGCTAATAATTTTAAGAATATAAAAAGCCAAACCAGAGGCAGGTAAAAAAAAATTATGTGTTTTAAAGCAGAGTTTTAACCGTAGTCCCCTGTTTACTTTGTCACAGACATGTTGGGATGGCTATGGAAACACACTGCCAGAAAGTAGGATATAGGAGGACAAAACTTCATTTTCAGAGATTTCAGGTGGTTTGTGGGAGCAAAGGCTGCTCAAGACCAGCTAGGGAGGGGGAAAAAAATCAAAACAACTGCTTTCAGGTGTTAGGAAGTTCTTGACATTACCACAAACAGGCAGAATGCTTCCAAAACCAGAGACGGTGAGGAAAGTGCTGTGGGGTCTGGAAAACACGAAGACCAGTGGAAGTGCAGATTTAGCAGGCATTTTTATACTGGCCACTTTAATTTCACCAGCCAGAAGTCTGGGATTTCATCAAAACAAGATACATGATATGTAATACATTCAAGTCCTTCTTTTTTTTTTAATTTTTAATAAAGCCTTGCCTTTGCTTTTCCCTTTTTTCTTGTGACAATCCGAGAAAAAATGACAAGGAGGTCCAAGAGTGTTTCTATGCTTTTCTAACAATTTACCTGAGGGACTAAAACTGCAAATGCTTGAAACAGGTTTTACAGCTAATACATTAGAACTAGTATAGAGAAAAATCACTCGAACATAAACAACCTTCCACCCTTATTACTGCGTACAAATTTACGTGGACACTCAGATTTCCAAAAAAAATTGGTCACTATTTTTTCTGTTTGAAAAATGGATTTCTGCTATCTCAATACAGGTTATATTTATTCTAGAATTAAGGCCATCTGTACACAAACTTGCACAACTATAATTAAATTCATTTTTTGAAGTCCAGTTTAATTACTTTGGTGACAATACTTGCATATCCAGCTTTTGGTTTTATAACTAATTAAAAATGAAAAATTTACCTTTCAAAAAGCTCTTTCCTTGAAGTAATTTGCATTTACAACAGGCATCCAGTTAGAGTTTCTAGTATGAGTTAGCTATCTGCTCCTGCCATAGAAAGACACTAAAAATATCTGCTCTAAATGAAAATTAAGCCATCCCTCAAACTCTCTTACATGCCTTTTCATAGGATCATTAAATTATCCATTTTACTTTGTATCTGGGACATTCCCATATATTGCAACATACATCAGGGGCACCCAGAGCTTTGGATGGCCACTCTAGTTGACATTTATATGAGACTCAAACCTAAACAATAAAGCAAATGAAGAAGTAAAATACAGTGTATAACCCACTTAATCCTCCTTGCAGGTTTTACTGGTCAACTCGACCATAAAACCCAATTCGATTAATTTTCTTTGAAATCTGAAGACAAATTCTAGTAATTTTTGGCAGTGTTCACAATAATATTTCTTTTCATTGCAAAAGCTATATAAGGTTGTGGAAGAATAATGTTAGATTTGGTCTGTGGAACGTGGACGCAGCTTTGGCTTAAACAAGTCTAACTCTCTGTATCACATCACATCAGCGCATCTCACAGTTCCTTCCCTGAGTGCATTAAAAAGGAGGCCTCATGCTACCACTGCACTGTGTCAATTACGTGTATTTTGTCCAAATGTTGTAGAAGTGATACTGCTATTTCTGATCTGCTGAAAGGGTTTTTTGGTTTCTTCTCTTCAAAGTAATTTTATACTGATTTCTCCGTTAGTACTTGAGAAACCCAAGGTAGGAGAGAAAGGCTGGGGAACAGGTCTAATGTATGCACATCAATTTTTAAATAGTTTTTTTATGTTCACTGGGATGAAAGCGCATGCGGCTTGGCTCATTTAGGAAAGTCACAACATCCCCCAAAGTCTCCTTTCCCCAGCTACAGCTCACGCTGTCTCCCTGGAAATCTCAAACCTTATCAAGGTCAAGTGCTGCAAGGAAGGAGCCTGGTGATCTCGTCAAATGGCTGCAATAGGGATTATTTTCCCAGACTTTGCCCTCTCTATTCTCCACCATATCAGTGTGTGCATCTTTGCCCTCTATGCCCTTTCGGACTGTTATCCCTCCATGCTCCTGACTTGCAGACTGCCACCTTTGATCAGTCCTCACCACCTCATCACAACGCTCCAATGCCACTCATGTGTAGCCCACACTCTCTGCACATATTCACAGAACAGCTTCCGTGAGGGCAGAACAAAGCAAACCTCTCCCTCCTTTCAAAATATTTGGTGCCAGGCACAGAAGATGTGAGCGTTGACAGGGTGTGCTCTGGCTCCTGCTTATCCCTTGGAATCAACCCTACTTTACTCCTGACACAAAAATGTTAAACAAGAGCAGGTCACACTGCACAAGATCATTACTTTTTTCTCAGGGCACAGCATCCATTCTGGCAGTCAGAGTTTCAGCTACTCCAATTCCATCAGAAGCTGAGTGAACACAGCTCACCTAGAATTAACTTTGTGCTAGTCCACAGAATTAGATCCTGCCTCAGGAGTCCCTGTGTGTCTGTTGGGAGACTCATCCACAGAGTTTCCAAACTGCCTTGCAAAAAAAGAATATGAAGAGAAGCTGGAGAGCTCAGGGGCTAGGGAACTGCAGTTCTCCTTGGCCCATCTTCAAAATAAAATAAAAATGAAAAAAAAAAAAGTTGAGCAGAAACTTGTATGAAGTGAAGGGAAGCTTGTCTGTCTCCATAATGCACTGTAGCATTCAAACAAACTCAATTTACTAAATAAATATGAAATTCTTATCTTTAAAACACTTTGGGGTGTTTACACACATATGAAAAGTAAGTATAATTCTAGAGTAACTACTGATTAGATGTTTTGTTTCTGCATTTCACTCTGCTTGGAAAGTACACTTACTGTGCTTCAATTCTTTTCATAAGTGGTTTCAGTTTCTGTCTTTTATCCAATAGCACAGCTCTACAGTCATTAATTTTTAAAAATATTTAATGTATCTGAAGTGCTATAATATGGAAGAGGTTTCCAAACTGAACCAACAATTATAAATATTTTCCTAAAGGAAACTGGAGGAGAGCTCTCCTCGAGTCAGAGAAAGCATTTCTTCAGTATGTGGAAAAACTACTTAAGTCCAAACAAAATATCTTCCATTGGCTCAATTTTTCCATTTTGTTAAAAATTTGTTTTCAAAGCATGAGTGGGAAGAGGGACTTCCAATGATTAAACCCAAACTTGCAGGCCAAAATACTCAACAAGGCTGTTTCAGTACTCCAGCACAGACAGTTGTCTGTCTCCCTGCTAAAGGAAGGAAGGCTCTGTTGGATTACCACAAAGGCATTGTTATGGAGTGAGAAAAGTGGAGTTTCTCCATCCACAGCTTACACTACTCATGAAGAAGAGGTGGATCACTGCAGTTCCTGATGCATTCAGCAGATGCTGTGAGGGAATTATACCAAAGATCACAGCATCTTTTGCAGGAACTAAACTCCATACGACTGGACATAGAAAAGCTTGAAATGCTGCCACATCACTGGAATGACCTTTGACACGTGGCAGTAGCTGTTAAACTCCAAATCCTTTATTTGATTAAGCCTTAAGAGTCACAGAATTGCATATAACACAGAATTGCAGAGGCTGGAAGGCACCTCTGGATATAGTTTAGTCCAACCCTGCCACTCAGAGCCAGGTCACCTACAGCAGGTTGCCCAGGGTCACATCCAGTCAGGTTTTGAGTATCAACAAGGACAGAGACTTGACATCCTCTCTGGGTAACCTGTTCCAGCATTTGACCCTCCCCACAGTAAAAAGTTTTCTTCTAGGTTTAAATGGAATTTCTAGTATTTCAGTTTGTGTCCACTGTTTCTTGTCCTGGGTGTGATCACAGAGCATCACAGAGAGGTTTGACTCTGTCCTCCCTACTCCCTCCATCAGATATTTACTCACCTTGCTAAGACTCCTCCTCAGCCTTCTTTTCTCCAGGCTGAACAGTCCCAGCTCACTCAGTCTCTCCTCAAACAAGAGATGCTCCAGGCAATCAACAATTTCTGCCAGCTTTCCTTGGCTCACTCCAGTAAGTCAACATCTTCCTTGCTCTAGGGAGCTGAGAACTGGGGCCAGCACCTCAACTAGGGAAGGATCACCTCACCCAACCTGCCAGCAGTGCTCTCCAATGCAGCCCAGGAGGCTGCTGCCCACCTTTGCCCCAGAGGCACGTTCCTGCCACCTGCTCAGCTTGGTGCCAACAAAGACCCCACAGGTCTCTGCAGAGCTGTTTTCCAGATGGAGAGCCCCATCCTTTATGGGTATGGTTGCCTTCCCATGCTGGGGCAAACTGGCAGTGAATTGTCAAGTTTTCAAGTCACTACACTGTCCATTTATCTGGCCTACTTCATCAGAAGGTCTTTGAGGATGCCAAAACCATGCCCAGAACCATAACACCTGGAAGTTCACAGGACAGTGCTTGTGCCTGGGTCCTGGTGTTGCTCAGTTTACCGTGCAGATATAGCCCATAATGGATGGACATAGCTCTGCTGCACCTCCCAGCGGAAATCACCCCAAATTAACATTTCACAGGAAAAAGAAAGTTTCCAGTAACACAGACCTGAAATTTGAAGGTTTGTTTTACGTTAAGAATATAAGAACAGCTCAGACTGACAGCACTGCTCTACAACAGGAATGGCTGATTCCATTGCCTAATCACAGGCATTTAGCACCATTTGAGACCCCCCAGGGTATATGAGACATCTTCACAGAGTCAGCAAGCCAAATATGACAACAGACCTACAGGAAACCCATACCCATCTGGCATGGCAAGCTGGAGGCACCACGGGACACCCTGAGGCATCTTAAATGGCACTGGATATCTATGTTGAGCCAACTGAATTGAGACCCAAGCATTCAGATTCAGAAACTTTACTCATTTATTTATTTCATATGCTCTTATGCTTATAATATTTACAGGGTGACATTTTCAAGTTCTACTCCATGAGCACATGGCTACAAACCAAAAAATCCCAGCTTTTACCAATGCATTTTTAGCACCAAGTCACAGGAATCCAGAAGAGTAAACAACAGCAACAAATATACAAAGTACTGAGACTCAGTTTAAGCATCCTGAGTTGGGTCTTCCAACATATTCTGCCTGAACACATTGACTAAAGTTATCACCAATATATTTCCCTTTAATCAGCTTTCTGAAGATGACTGCCTTTAGAGCAAGCACCGTGGGCTACCAGCAGGCGCAGCAGCCCACACTGCCAGTACTGGTGCCTTGTGCTTTTTTCACTCATTCTGTTCAGGAGCAAACATCATGGAAACCTGTAACACAATTAGAGCACTATATAGTTATAAGCTCCATAACCTCGCCGTTCAGTTCATACACATCTCTACACTTAGAAACCACGAGTCCACATTTGTTCTTGTCTTCTGCATTTTAAGTCAAACTAATCTCTGATGGAATGGATAATACAGTTGTGTAACAAAGGTAAGGTTGCACAGGAGAGGTGAGAGGCAGAAGAGGAAGGCAGACAGGCTGCAAACTGCAACACAGGAGATGCAGGAACCTCTGAAATTGGCCCAGCCCTTGAGGAAATGCAATGCAGAATCACATCTCAAATAATACTGCAGGACTTAGAGAAATCTTTTATCTAAGCTTGATTCAGAATGCTGTCTTCTTATGGAAGGACTATGCTTTCCTCTGTAAAACACACACTAAATGCATTGCTCAAAAATTATAGTATTTGATTCTCAGTTGGATGAAAAGACTTCTTTTTACTACACTCCCGCCTGGAGATATTTTTCCTGCCTCCACTCCCATCCCCCCTCCCAACCCCAGTGCTTTCATTTTAATGTAAACATTATTTGAAATTATTGCAGTACAGATGAACAACTATTAATTAAAAGTGAGGAAGATTTATTGCATCAGACAGTGCTGCTGTAACAGATCAAATAGAAGGATACAGAGCACAATGTGCTGCAATTGGAAGCTTAATGCCTCTTAGATCACAGCCCTGTGTGTTTCATGAGTGTCAGGGTGGGCTGGCACCCCAGCATGACCGGGTTCCCTGCTTGCAATCCACATATCCCTGGAACATAAGACCATGATTTGTAAAGAGGGGCAGGATAAAAACACAGTCTTACAAGGACGCTGCAACAAAACATATCCCAGCTAATTCTGCAGGTATTTTCTGTTCTTTTGTTCACTCTTACACTTGGTGTTAGAAGGCTTTAGAGCTGATGGTTTCATTACTGGGGTTTTCTCAGCAGCATGATCCACCCTGTGCTGTGGAGAGCTAAGGAAGATTTGCTCTGAGCTCAGGTGACGGATGCTCCTAGACCAAAAGCATGGAGCTTGGAGTTGTGGCCCCAGTGCTGCTGTGCGTTTGCAAGTAGCTCTGGATGCAGGTAATGAGAACCTGAGTGGTATAGGTTAGTGAGGCTTTTTACTATGTGGTTTCTGCAAAACTACTGCAAGATCTATTAAGAGGTTTTAAGTAGCTCCGACGCCTGCAAACATCCAGGAGAGCTGGCACCTATACCCAGCGGTCTCTTGGCAAAAGGCAGAGGGTACCTCCCCAGGAGGAGAGCTGTACCACCTTGGTAAGATCTGTGCCCAAAACCTCAGGAACAACCATCAGACTCCATCTACAGCTAGAACATGCAGCACAAAACAAAAATCCCCAGATTAGGTATTTATTAATCAACCAAACAGGAATTCAGATGATGCAAGGTTCCTGATTATATATCATGTCAAGAAGCAATAAGCCACATGGAAAAAATCAATTTCCAAGATTAATAAAATGATCAATCCTGGTCATTAGCAGCAGTTACTTTTCTAAGACAGATACTGAACTGAGACCAAACACATTACCCAAATGGTTACCTATCAACCATGAAATAGAACAACCTATTGTTGATTCAGCTCAGATCTGGGGCTAATGATTTGGGGGGGTAAAGAGTTATCAATCTCATGATGAGTTCATTGAGCCATTCTCTGACAGTTGGGGGGTGGGGGGTGGGGAGGGGAAACCCTCTCTCTGCTCCTAACAAAAAGCAACAGAACACATTGTCTACCACTGATTTGTTATCTGCCCTCTTTTCCCTGAGTAACGCCAAGTGCTGGGAAGCCAGGACCTGTTTCCAACTTGTGTGCTCACATACTTACTGCAGTGACAACTCCAAATCTCCTCTCCAAGTGTAAGAAAATGTCTGCACATATGCAAGGCAAAGAGTTATTAATTCTTCACAGCTTCAGCTTCGCTATTTTAAAGCTCACACCAGCTTCAAGCTTGGGCATGCTGATGGCAAATGAGAGTTACATTTCTAATTATCTTCTTCCTTACCAAAATAAATAAAATTTACAGATTCAGGGCTATGTATGCACAAAAAAGATACTGCTATTAGAGACAGGAAGGCTGTGCTAGAACACCTCTAGGCAATCAAAACAATTCCTTTCTCAACCCCCTCTCCTCCTTCCAAAGACCTTCCCATTTATAGCCTGTCACTTACAGACACACTTCCAGCATTTAAAAGTACTCCTGGTGTTTGTGGAACCATTTTCCAGAACAAAACGTTATCATTCATCAGGAGCAGAGCTGTTTGCAGTGTGAACAATTCGCTTTCGTTAAGTACCATATGGCTGCCCGTAGGAAAATGCCAACATGTTTCAACTCTACAGCTGGGCCACGGTTCCTTTATTCATCGTGCAGATGGTTGTAATTGACACCACTACTAAAACAGGTCTCGAGCACTTCTGTAGGATCATTAGAGTAATTAGTTATTAAATACAGTTACCATTTTTAGAAAGAAGGTTTTAAGACTTGGCATGTAAAATGCAGTATTTTGTTATAATGAAAGAGGCAGGCTAAATGTTACAGGGAGGGGTAAAGCTTATGTGATCCTTTTTAGTATTTTATCTGAGAGGGTATGGAAATTGCTAGAGCAAAGTGAAGCACACAAAATTATTTGCTAAGGAAATCAGCTGAAACCAGGAGTACTCTTAAAAAACCTCCTAGCACAACTGCATACTAAACTTCTGCAGAAAACAAGCCCTAAATTCCAGCAGAGGGGTAAAGTAAAACCTCACCTATCACCAAATGTCACTATTGAATGCAACCTTAAATGTGGGATATTAACATTTTTGCTAAGTATGGAAAAAAATGACTGTTGATTCTGTATCCTTGGCACTCTGATACTATTTTCAGGATTACAACCCAAAAGCATGGTTTATTTGAATGGAGTTGCAGGGTCAAACTAATACACAGTATTATATATAATAGGGTTGCAACCTGGGCTGTGTAGCAGGACAAGATTGGCTACAGCACCTTTAACTTGTAGGCCAGCAAAGAAAACTGCTTGTAATAAAAACCTAGGGGTTTTTTGAATAAGATGTTTGGGTAAAGCCTCACGATAAACTCAGTGGGAAATGCTACCCTCAGAGTCACAAAGTCACATTTCAAGACTCAGAACTCCAGCTGGGAGACATGCAGCCTTAAACAGCAGAATTATACATGGCTTCTGAGTGCTGCTGGTCTTCGGAGATGAGAGGAGTCAGAACAAGCAGGCTACGATAGCAAAACTGTTACTGGTAATTGCAGTAGCTTCTACTCCAACAAAATCTCAACTTTTTCATTACAAACCAAGTACTTGGTGTTCCAGACTCTATTTTAAACATTCATTGCAGGCGTAGATCTGGTTAGGATTCTCAGATATAACCCAGTATTTTCTTTCATGACTGATGAAAATAATTTAGAATTGAGGGACCCAAACATAGTCTTCAAAAGACACTGAAAAAATAACATTGACAAATCACGGTATAAACCTTCTCTGAGCAGAACTGGGTTAGAAATCAGAAATCAACTACTAACCACAAAACAAGAGAAGAGGGGAATAGCCTTCCAACAACAGTTTGAAGCTAAAGAGCTTCACAAGGGAGCACGGTAAGTTTATGACACGGCCTTATGTCTAACCTGGGACTTACAGACTGAGGAACTCTCTGTGGGTTGCATCTTCCCATGCATTTCACTTCTCAAATTAGATTTGGTTAAAATACATTACATACAACTTCCATAATGAATATCAGAAAGCCTTTATATAGCACAGCAGACAATAAAGCCATTTGCAAAGAAAAATCGACGCCATTAAAGCGAAGTTATTTATCTCAGGTGGCTTCTGTTGTGTGCTTACTGCTGAATCGGGTTTTACGACTCTTCTTCGGATGAGCTGTGGAGCAGAGATCCTGAATGCCGCAGCCAGGCTGATGGCAACTATTGCTGGAGCAGCAGCACTCAGCCCAGCCATCCTGGCCCAATTTCTCTTCCGGTGATAACCTCCTGCCCACCTTCATTCCGCACAGAGGTTCAGTTCAAGGTGGGGTCCCTGCAGTGCCTGCCCTGCCGAGCCTAGCAGGGTGGCTGCTCCAGGCAATGCCATGCTCCTCCTCTGTGGGAGCTCCACGTCTGCCACGCTATACTGCTGAGCCAAATGATTGCCACCTATACAATCCATACCATTTGTGCACATTTTTCTTGAAGTTACATATTCCCTTATTAAAATTTGCTAATTTTTTTTTGTACCTTTGCATAAAAAAGACTTTAAAATGTAGATTTTCAGCTTTGCATATTAAACTTTTTTAGCAAGTCTCAATTCCCCAAGCAGAAAATTATGGCAGGATTTTTAGCATAAACACGTATTTCTCACATGCAGGAGCTGAATTGCCTGATGTAAGAAATATCAGTTCTGGGTATTCTACTATTTACTTGGAAGCTATTATGTGTTTTTCCAAGTTTCTAGCAACTTTCTATCAACTAGATCTCAAGAGTTTATATAGTTATGATAATCAATATTAAACAGAGCTATCGTGGTAGGAGAATTCTAATACTCCAGCCACTCTTTCTTCCCTTAGAAGAGGCTGGGGAAATCAATACTCCATCACTAAGAAGGGGTTACCATAAATTACCAACTAAGCATTAGATTTCTATGCAATGTTGCAGTTTTGTGGTTGAATAAATCCTTCAGTATATAGGAAAAGCATAAAGAATTAGTAAAGCCAGTACTGCTGTCTCTATTATAAAACAGAAAAATTAAATCAAAAAGTATTCACTAAATAAAATCTGAAAAAGCACAGAAAAGTTGCCTTATAAATTACAGACTCAAGAAATATAATGTTTTCAAGAAGGAGGTTAACAAGGGAGTTGACCACCATCTCTAAATGCAAGTCTTTTAACTACCATAAGATTCAATAGCAGACAAAAACAAAATCAAAACCAAGGCAGAAATAGTTAATACACATTAAATACTGGTTGGTTTCATGTAGTAATTAATCACTGGGAAAAAAACCCCATAAGGACAGTGTGGACTTTTGATCGCTCAGAATTTGTAAATCAGACAAGTTAATGTCTTAAAAGATCTTCTACAGCTCAGACAGAAATTAAGGGTTTGAGGCAGAGATTACCAAGAAAGTACATTAGACTTTCTAATCATTAGGATGTTGATTAGGTTTGTGCTTTGGGATTTGAATCAGGCCCTCAAAAATAGATTGTGAGGCATTTTGTTGTTATTGGGATTTTGGGGTTGGTTTTTCTTTTTAGTCTTTATTATTCCTATTGGGAAGTTAATGCAGAGTCTTGCTAAAATGCTGCTTTCAAATCTGATTTCCCATTTCCAGTCTGAACCTTACTCAGGATACATTTATACTCATTTGTGCACCGACAACACAAACTTAATTCACACAGGGCAAAAATAGCTGAGATAAAGACATAGAACAAGCCAGGGTGTAAGTTGGAATTTCAATGGTTTATTAAAGGATGGAGATGGTAACCAGACCTATTGACCTGAGAGCCCTTCCTAGCCTAGCATTCCTAAGCACTAGAGCCTGAAAACTTCATGGAGAACTTCAGCATCTCTCTGCTCTCTTAAAATCATGTCTACTGTCTGAGACACAAAGCAGCGAGGCGTATTCACCTCTGCGTCTTCACGTTGTTGAGGTATAATTGACAATTAGACTACCTGCAGAACAGTCCTCAGGCCATGGAGAGGGAGATTATAAGGGGAAGGAAAAAGATCACGTCTCAAGCAAGCAAGTTACTACAGGAAATAACATGGAAAGAGCTCAGATGTAGACCCTTGTTACCTGAAGATTCAAGTCTTACTATTCTGACATTATTAATTTCAAATTTGAGGTCTCATTGACTCCCAGACAATGCAACTTTCTAACTAATTATGGAGTGAACAGAGCTTGAACTCAGCATGGGACTGAAAGCGTTAACACAAAAAAAGCCAACTAAAAAAAAAAAAAAGTACCATTATGGCCCCTTTATAATGTCAGAAGGAAGTTGTTAAGCTGTCATTCCACAGATGTTCATCCACACATATACAAGAACACAAACAAATCTCATGGGATCCCCAACTTCATATGTGGCATACATAAACATTAAAAACTCTTCCATCATCACACATTTTCCCTTCCTCCTGCTGTGATAACAACATGGGAAATAAAAGCATGCCACTTCCAAAAAAAGGATTAATCGAGCTCAGAAAACCCGGACTAGCCTATGAAAGAGTTTATGAAAAACCACAGCCAACCTGGAAATACACAAAAAACCCTACACTGAAATTACTGAGGAAAACAATACTGGCTTACACTGGGTACAGTAATTATTCTTAAATACTACAAGTCTGCAGATTCTATCTGTTCTGATGGATTTTTCTTTGTCTTTAAAAAGAGAATAGCAACAATTTTACTATATAATTATCTTACTTCCCTTCAGCAAACGATTTTTTTTAATTGCAGGTAAAATGACAAAGCTCAGCCATTTAGGCAAAACAGCTCAGAATTAATTTTCCCGGTTTAAAACACTAGCAAACAGTAATACATTTCTCTGCAAAACTTTCTGGAGACCATCATCTCTTTGTTCTTGATGATACCACAAAGATCACCAGGGAAAGAGAACGGTACTCAGGATACAAGTGGTAGAATTCGGGAGAATTTCTCATGTGGAAAAGTTTGGAAGCAGTTGGAGTTTTTTTGCTTTTTAATGTAGGAAATTGAGGAGAACAGTTGGAAATCCTACCTCCAAATTCAGCCATTTCATCAAGCTATGTGGTTGCTCAATGAGAGCAGACTGCAAGGTTAAGTCCTCGAATGACTTCAGCTACCCTGTTGTAAAAATCACTATTTCCAGATAGCACAAGATGCTCTCATCAGTGAAAGACAGAAGCTGGAGCTGGAAAAACTTCCCTGTAGGAAGATTTGAAGAAAATACTGTAACAACAGTTGACCAGAAAACAAGAAATGCATTTTGATGAAGAAGAATCCCCCTTGCCTGGGATCAAAAAGCAGCTGAACCCCAAACCTGATTGCTTCTTTGGTTTCCATATTCCCAGTGTGTTGCTGCATGTCCTTTTGATCCAGTACAAATTTTGCACTGCCTCTCCTAAGGAGATTATTAACTTCAAATCCTGCAGCAGTTGGGGCTGTATGAATAACAGGGTTTAGAGACAAAATTGTTGGCTAACCAAAATAAAACATAAAGCATGAAGCAAAAGGGTGCTTTCTTTTTGAATAAGAAAATGCTTGGTTTGGGCTCAGCTTTAGTAAAAATAGAGATGCTCCTGGACAACTGCACATTTTCTTGGGTGGGTCTTTCCCAGATTTCTGTTTTGGAAGCATTTCTGCTCTGTGTAAAGGTGGGTGAACAGCCAGCAGCACCACCAATGGCCCTAATCCTGAAGGAGAGAAGTGTCTCGTTCACTCCCACTCTATAAATGCAGGAACACCGTGTGGAAACTGGAGCAGCTTCACCAGCAGAGACTGACACAAGCTGTCTGGTGCTCGCAGTGCTCTGGGAGAGGTGTGAGATCTCCCTTCACATCCCGTCATAGACCCACACAGAGCAACCACCTCCGTCTGGCTGCTTGGGAGTTTTTTATGAACGGCACTGAAACTGTCCTTTTGTCAGAGATTTTAGTCAACCCAGTCATGTCAACAGGATCCACAGCAAAGTCCAGAGGTGTGAGGCCAGTGTCCTCGTTTAACCCTAGCTGGCAACTCAGCCCCACAGCGGGATGGTCCAGGCTGAACAAAAGGTAGAAGTGAGAAAACTCCCGGGTTGAAGTAAAGACAGTTTAATAGGTAAAGCAAAAGCCATGCACACAAGCAAAGCAAGACAAGGAATTCATTCACCACTTCCCATGGGCAGGCAAGTGTTCGGCCATCCCTGGGGGCATTCAGTGGGGTCCCAGCACGCATAATAGTGACCTGGGGAGACAAATCTCATGACTCTGAACATCGCCCCTTTCCTTCTTCTTCCCCTCAGCTTTATATGCTGAACATGACACCCTATGGTCTGGATAACCCTTGGGTCAGTTGGGGTCAGCTGTCCTAGCTGTGTACCCTCCCAAATCCTTGTGCTTCCCCAGCCTCCTCACTAGTGGGGCGACGAGCTGAAACAGCCTCGACTCTGTGTAAGCAATGAGCAGCAAATCCAAAACCAGCCCTGAGTTATCACCACTGTTTTCTGCACAAAGACAACACAGCCCCACACCAGCTATTGGGAAGACAATTAACTCTATCCCAGCCCAAACCAACACAGTTAGGCAAGGAGCACTGTCCTGCTCTGCAGCATGAAAGCCAAATTTGTAGCCTCCCTCCTCGCAGCAAGAGCACGAGCTGTGAGCTCAGCATACCATCACAGCAGGTGGAAGAGCTGAACATCCAATCAGCCCAAAATCTCTAACAAAAGCTAATAAGGCCTGCAGAAACTCTGATGTGGGGATTGTACTGTTGTCCAGGCTTTTATCTAAGGGCAAGTAATAGTCTTGTAGACTGAGATGCTCACGTCACAGAGGGACCAGGTGAATGTTATTTGGTGAAAGGTTGGAGTACAGAGGAGAAAAACCTTTCCTAGTGGCTCATGAGGCTGAGCTAGGCTTGAGCAAAAACAGTGGGGTTTTCATGCCTTGTAATAAAATAAAAAAACTGCTGGTCCATGTGAAACCTGCAAAAGTAGTAAAAGGGGAAAATCAACTCCACACTGAAAAAGATTAGAAAATGCAGTCCTGCTGTAATATTGCCTAAAGCTATTTGGAAGTTACAATTGTCTAATTAATGACTGCAAACAACCTTCTCCTTAATAAGAATGACGAGCTCAGGAGAGCTAAAAATAATGTTCAGATATTTTTAACCTGAATTTTCACTTTAAAAGGCCATTATCAAAAGTCAGCACCACACAGACCAGAGAAAAATCTTCACATGGTCTAACAACTTGATGAACCTTTTAACGAATGACCAAGCCTACTGTTCACTAGAAATTAAATCTTCCTCTTAATGTTTGGTTTTTCTTGAAGCAGTGGAGATGAGACTGAAAGTAACAGTGAGGAAAAAAAGCAGAGCAAGAAAGTATCAGGGAAAGAAGAGGAAGAGAAACAACTACAGGATAGTTCCCTGCTTTTAATTCACAGTTACGTATTTATAGATGCTAAGGGTCACTGGTAGTCTCACTAGTAAACAACAGCAGGTGGTTGAAACTGTACATCTAGAATTTCATTCATTTTACTGCTGACAAATAAACTCAGCGAATCAATGCCAATGTAATATAGTGTCTGCACAGAAATACAAAAAGAAAGTTTATAAAAAACAACCTTCAGGAATTACAAAGGGAAAATGCTATTATGACCATATCTGACTCCATCTATGTCACCTGGCTTTAACTCCCTCTATGTTTAAAGGATTTATGGTGGAGTTTTCTACCTTGCAGCTGGGCCTTTTTTGTTTTTTAAAGCAATCACAAAAATACATGTATTTTTGCCTTTATTTTTTCTACAAGAATTAAACCAACATTGCTGACTATTCCCGCCTTGCTTACTCACTGGTATCTCCTAATAGCCCATGCTCATGACCTCACCATCTCCCTCACACCCAAATTAGCAGCACCATGTTATCTGATAGGGAATCTCACGTTTCACTACTTAATAGGTTAGTGCTCATTATCCACTACAGCCACTTGCAGTAAGGCCCAATCCACAGTGACAGCCCCTTGTGGAAGCACTCAGCCTCTTAAGAGTTAATAAAACCCCTGTAACATACATCTGAAGCACAAATATGTGAGTAAGCAACAGTGAGTCCAGTGGCTGCCCTCACTGCATACACATAGCTGAGGCATGAGAAGACAGTGATTTAACAAACACAGGATGCCTTACTCTGATGCTGATGTTCATGGAGGTTTCTAAAAATGACCTAAAGCTTAAAGCACTCGTTTGGAGATGCAGGAGAAAAATAACCACTGGAGAGCCCCACTCCAATGCAATTTTCTTGGCAGAGTTGGGGTTTTTTATATGTATGTCCGTGTATATGACAGAAGTAAACCTAAAAATAAATAAAACCAGTTATTTATAGAGCCTGAATCGGCTATTAAAAAGCAGAAAGTTCCTTTGTGTGGCTGTATCACCACATCCATGAGAAGCAGCAGAGTGAGTCTGACCACCACTCAGATCCTCACTCAGCTCAGGGAAATCTCTCCTGCCCACTAAAGAATGTTTTCCTCTGGAAGCAGCTTCACTGCATCAAATCACAGCACTTCATGGCAGGACGGCATCTATCTGTAAGATGCTGAGCAAATGGATACCTCTCTTCCATGGGGAAAAAAACCCAGGTGCTTCTGTGTATGTGAATAAAGGTCAGGTTTGGACCTTTAAGCTGTGAAGTCTTGCAGAGCACTGAAAAGGTTTCCTGGGATGCCGGGACCATCCCACTGGTTCAAGACTGCCACACATGGTTTGGCAGGAGGCAAAACACTAACAGAAAGCTTGGCACCAGGAAAACCTCATGAGAAAGTGGCTCAACAGCACAGTGCCACATACGGTCCAGCAGCTCCAGCCTCTCTGCATTGCTTCCCAGAGGAACAACGATGCCCTGCCTTACTTGTATACACACCAGCTTCTGGAAAACTCTGGCATCATTTCCCTATCCTCTCATGCAAGTCACTTTTTGCATGTGGATTTTTCTTTTTTTTGCTTTGCTTTTATCCTGCCCTTCCCAGAGCTTACACCTGGAGACAGGAAAGCAAGGTTTGCCTGGTTTGCCTGCCCACACACTCACACTGCTCTGCCCAAGCAGGCAGGCACAGATATGTGTGTGTTACAGGTGCAAAGCCAGGGTGCTGCAGGGGTTAGATCTGTTGGCTTGGGCCGTGTCTCTAGCCTGCCTCTTGTGTAAACTTGGCAGAGTGGGAGCAGGTAGCACACAACAATGGTGCTGCTGGGCTCCCTGTGGCTGGGGCATAGCAATCCCACCTGCGCCACCAGGTAAGTGACTGTGGGAACAGCAATGGGCCATTCCATCCCATACAGGCATCAGCTGCCCCACAGCACCCACCCTCCTGTGTGTGCACTGACACTCTCCTCTCTGCCAAGAGTGAGAACTGGTCTGGCTTGCACCAAGCAAACCCTGGGGCTTCCCCTCATTCCCACGCAGCAAGAGCCCTGTAAAATCAGGCCCTGGGCACAGGCAAACAGCACTGAGCTTCAAGGCTGCACAGCTGTGCTACAGCCATCTGGCAACTGGTCCCCAGCGCAGAACAGGCGGCAGGACCTGACAACACAGAGAGCATTAGCGTCACACCACAGATTATTCCCTGGCTCACAGGATTTCAGGCCACTAGACCACACTGTGTGTAGTATTACTAAGCTGCTCCTGAGCTGGCCCGAGGTCAGACAGCACACCAGCTTCTCAGCCAGCCCAGAGGCAAGCGGCAACGAGCACAGAGCAAGCACCAGCTCTGCACCATACCCAGACTAGTGTCTTCCCAAAGCATCACCTAAATTAAGATACCAAAGGCAAAATCTCAGAAACCACTCTTGGGTAGCCAGGCATGAGTACTGAAACAGAGCCAGTGCTGAGCAATCATTACCTGGCCCAAAGACTGCAACTACTTTTTGAAATCATACACATAAATTAAATACATTAACGAGATGCACTGTCCTTCCTTTCTCCCTTTCCCCTGTTCAAAAAGAAGCCCCAAGTCAATGACGAGCATTGCCCACACAGCAGCTCTAAATGCAGGGCATTAGGCTGCTCATAGAAAATGTGGTATAGTTGTATTTTTAAGTGAATGGTGCCATTTTTTGATCACACAAACCTGATGAAGACACAGATTTGCTGCACAGTAACTCGAATACACTTTATGAGATTATAGTACATGTGCCAGAGGTTTGCTATTTATGCATGGGGTGTTGAGCTGGACTTTTAATTTTACCTTAATAGCTTTACTGAGACACAAAAATCAGATGAAAACCTGAGACCCTCTTTATATATTCTCTCTCTGTGATGTAAGACAAAACCAACATTCTCATATTTCCTGTTATGAATTAGACCCTCTTAAAATACAGCTGGCTTGGTAGGGTGGTTTTTATAGAATCACAAATAGGTCAGGGTTGGAAGGAACTTTTAAACATCAGCTAATCCAGCCCCTCGGCCATGGGCAGGGACACCTTCCACTAGATCAGGGTGCTCAAAGCCCCATCCAGCTGCGAACGCTTTCCTCACAGCAATGGTACTGCCCTGGATCTGACACAGCCTTATGGGTCAGACATGAATAATAGACAGGACAGTACACATGAACAACAGCATCACTGATAAGGGTTATTGAAATGAAAAAAAAATCTTTCACTTAAAGAAGTAAAGTTCTAATGTGCAAATCCCCACTTTCATAATTTCCAAACACATGCACTGATGTGCTACAGCTGCCTGTAGACTGCAGGACAATCCATGGTGTCACCATGGGTCGCCAGTGGGCACCCATCATGGGGGTCCTCGCTCTTTCTCATGGAAAACATGGCATATGGGGGGTGGTGAACACAAGGGATAGTGAACACAGTGTCAAGTTGCTTCCAGAACACACACTGCATACAAGAGCTAAGAAATGCTACTAAATCCAACAAACAAATAGTGCCCAGGACAGCTCATTGTCCAAGTCATGTGTCTGTTGGCAGCAGACTGGGGACTGTCACTTGGAGGATCAGCTCTGACAGTGGTAGTGTTCAACCAGAATCTGTTTCATCTGGTGAAGAGCAGAGTTCTGTAACACTTGTACAACACTTGCATTTGGGGGAAAATTCAGGCATTTTCTGTTTTGCAATCCTATTATGTTCACAATTCTGCCATATGCACATTACTTATTTATTGGTTTATTTATTTAGAAGGTATAGTATGTGCTGGAAGCTCTCTCTGCCCTGTGTCCTCCCCCCAGAGAAACACCCATCACGGTCTCCCGTGTGCTGTTCCTGCCTAAGCTGAAATGCTGTAATTCATCCCTACTTTTCTTGACCTTTCTGCCACTTTACTCCCTCTGATGTTTTCCTCTTCCTTGTCTTGCTTCCCCTCCCAGGGCTGCTTTTTCAGCATCTTCTCAAAGAGAAATGAGTAGGGGAGGCTCTCCAGAGTCACAATACAAGGGTACCAGAGGGGACCAAGAGAAGATCGCAGGCAGCCACTGCAGCTCATATGTGGGCTCATGGGCTCAGTGTTTCCAAATGATTAGAGAGGGGATGTCTGTAGCCACAGGAACGGGGTATGGGATTGCTCATGCATATGCAATTCCCAGTCTGCTGCACAGAAGCCAGGTGTGCGCTTCAACTCACACTAAGAAGAGCTCAAGGACTCTCATTTTTTATTTCCCACTGTGCCTAACCCCAGCAGGGCGAGTGCTGACTTCTCATGTTTACAAGGGAAAAGAGACAACAGAAATACAAACGACCACTTGTGGGATGCTTCAAAGCTACCAGACTCTGCTTTTATATGGAAAACACAAGAAAAGGAAGACAGGTTGTACAAGGATGGTAAGTGGAAGGTAGGAAAATCAGGAGAAGGGAAAGAAAGGCAAAAAAATGTTGAGAAAAGAGTTGGCAAAGAGCAAAACACGAACTACAGCTGGGCAGAATACCCAACGAATCTGTCAGACTATGAATTTGGAAATTGCTGAAAGTGCAGGACTGCATTTGATGAGCCAGTAAATTTGTTGTTAAAAGGGGCTACCAAGAACGTGAAAAGCAGGAAACTAGTGGGGGATCTGCAGTTTGTGCCTTACACCTTCACAGCAACAGGGTAGTAGGAGAAGAAAAACGGAAAAACCCCACTTAAGGATGGCTGTGAAGAAAGTTATGTCAAGCAAAAAGAAGAAAAATAGACTGAGATGTTTAAGTCACAGAATATGCAGGAAAGAAACCTACAGCATGGAATAAAAAAGTGATCAGAGAAAGAGATCAGAAAACAAAGAGTGATAAAACACCCAGGTCCAAGACGTGGCAATCACAAAGATGAGAAAATTCATTATGGTTTGAAGGTCAAGTCAAGGACAAGGAGCTAAACCAGAATAGGGAAGAAATGGCATAGGAAAAAACCATCAGAAAGCCATCAGTAAAAGTGGTGTCAATGGACGAAGCAAATCAGAGAGAAGAGGAACCAAGTGTTCTGAGAAGGAGGAGGAGAAAGGGGATGCTGAAGCAAGGAGCAGTAAGAGCTGCTGAATGAGCAAGAGCTTGAGACAGGCAGATGCTCACCCGCATCTGCAGGCAGCACACACCTCAGCCTGTGCTGGAGAAACATTGTTCCAGAAGAGAGAATTCCTTCTGCTACCTGATACGATTTCCTCTCTTTTTGAATATGGAATAAATGCACTTTTAAATGGGATTTAAACCTAGCAGTAGCAAGTGTTAATAATTATATAACTAAGTGGCCTTCAGCCAATGGAAAAACTATACACTGAAAAATGTGTGATTATCTGAAACTTGATAAAGGTATTAGAGGTCACCAAGTTTTTTAAATGACTTTATGTCATTAAGTAATGATTCTTTCAAAAGCAATGAAGAGCAGGCATTAGCTGAGGGCAGTAATTAGTGTGGCCATCTTTTATGTACAAAAAAAATCCCGTGGTCCATGTTCCAGCCCTGGCCGTGGGTACTTCCAGACTAACTTGCTCGCAGGCAGCAGCTCTGGTGGCAATTGGCAAGTGCACAGCAAAACCCAGCCAGGCTTGTTGGAAGCTGGACAAGCAGCAAGCCTGCTGTTAGCTCTCATACCACACTGCATCTCCCAAAATGCCTGTATTGTCCAAGAACCTTGGAGACCGGGATCTAGAGCAAATTGCTACGGCAGTTATATGAGCCTGCAAGCCTGAGGGAACAAGAGGAAAAACACCCACCCTCCATAGCTTCTAGGAAGAAAAAAAAGGTAAATTTCAGCAAAGAAAGAAGGAGGATGTAGATAGAATAGATGAGAAAAATCCTGCCATAATTTTTTTTTGTTTGTTTTTCATGGTAAGTTTTCTTTTATTTCTTAATAATAGATATTATTCAGATGAAGAGGTCTTCAACTTGCCTTCAGATATCCCTTTAGTCTACTGAGCAAACTCAAGCCCATCCATGCATATGCTCCCAAAGGTGTTTCTCAGTAGAAGTGTGAAGTGCTTTGCCCCGAGGGACTGGGGCTCCAGCTCCCAGGCAGAACCCCTGGCTGTGGCATTTGTGTTTCCCTGTCACAGTGCTCTGCTCTGCTAGCAGCTGAGTATAATGCACTAAAATCCTAATCTCTAAAGCACTGTGTGCCAGTGCTTCGGAGATCAGCGTTTCAGTCAGTTTTACTTTGCTGCTGCCACTGCACACACGAGAGTGGCACAGCAGGGGAAAAGCAACACAATGTGCAGCGATGGAGAGGCACACTCGGCCGGGAGGGGTGGGGGGCAAGACTGTGGTAATGCAATATAAAGGCATAGGGAAAATCAAAGAAAGAAATGTGGAAAAATAGGAGTACTATGAATGAATAGGAACCTTGGGCCCTCTCCTTCCCAGCAGCCCTAACAGCAGGATATCTCCAGCCTCAATAAATCCCCCAGTTTCTGAGCAAAGCCTTGACTGACCTGCAGGGGTTTTTTTTTCTACTTTTCTTGAAAAGGAAAAGATTAGGAAATCTCTGATACAACCCGTCTGTGCATTTGAGTATCTGTGAATATTTTAAGATTACTCCCTCCTGTCTCTACCACGTGCTTTAAAATTAAAAACAAAATGATCCTGGCATGGGCTGGAAGAGCTGAAATCTGACCCAGTACCATCTGAGTGCAGACTACACTGTTATCTAGACCCAGTCTGGCACAGTGCACATGGGGACAGGAGCGAGCACTTGACTGGCTGAGCAGAACTTCTCCAACTTCAAGGCACAATGGTCACAGCTAAAGGGAAAAAAACAACAAAACAAACAAAACAAATACTATAACCAAACACTAAAATAGTCAGAAGGATCAAAATCACTGGGCAGTAATTTTAGCATCAGAGTTCATGGCATGTTAATGACTGAAAGCTGTTCAGGGTAAAGCCTTGTTGCCATCAATCAGAAGATCAATTTAAGAAAGTCTGGCTTTCTTAAAAAGGCTGTCAACTTTCACAGCATCTTAATGTCTTTGCTGGACCAGCATGGTCAGTCCATGCCACCCAAATCTACTTCGTGGTACCTATGTCAGGCTAGAGTACCATTACATGGGATTAGTGTAACACACTGATAATGCTCTTTGGAATGAAAGCTGATTGAACTTTGTCCCTTAAAAGCGTTTAGACAGTCTAGTGGTCTGCTGACCCACATGGACTTGCCCATGGTTCTTCCAACCACAAACAGGCACACAGCATCTCAGTCTCCTGAGCCTCTTCTGCAAACTCCTCACCCTCATTTATCTGTCATGTAGGCAAGAAAATACTCATCATCCTCACCCCAGAAACCATTTAGTCTCTGATTTGGAAGTTGCTGTGTACATCTGGTATCAGGGGATGTCCCTTTAGAGCAACACTGCAGAAAGGGAAGCCTGTGTTACCTTTTATATTGGGGTCTTCTGACAGGATCTTGCAGATTTTGTGTCTTCAATTTAAAATGTTATTGCTCTAGCCTTCTGCACAGGTTACTGTTCCCAGATCAAGAGCAGCCAAAGGGATGTGTGTCTCTGCCCCAGCAACCACAGCAACTGCTAGCAAAGGTGGGCTTGAATGAAGGTATCAACTACAGAGTGACAGCACCAAGATACCTATTCAGCAGCTGCTGCAAGACCAGAAATTATCACAGAGATGCATGGTGAGGGCATCTGAATAGTTTTGCAGCAAGGTGCATCACAACCCAGCTGCCAAGTGGGAATCCGAAATTTCTGGGGGAAAGTTGGTTTTTGGAGTTCCTACGTCTCTCCACCCTCTGGTGCCTTGCTCCTATCCTTGTAAACCACTGTGTTATCCCTTGGTTTGAGCTGTTACAACCATCTCTGGGTCATCCTGCAAAGCAGTGAACTGATTCAAGTAGAAAAAAAAACACCACTCCTCCCCTCCCTATGCTGAAGGATTATTTTTAGCCCAGACCAGTTGATAATCTGGTTCACAGCATGTCTCAAAGTACAGCATCAGCACAACTGAACAGGCAGCTTGAGAAGGCTGCAAGGAGAATGAATACACAGAAAATGGATGAAGACTTTAAACTCCTGCTGCTACTGAGACTTTTGGACTGCAAAATCATAGTTTGACTGGTGTCCCTAAACTGCCAAATAATCCATTATCCAATAATAATCTGAACAATCCAACCCAGAATTCCAAAATTTCCTCAACTCCTGGTGCTCTTCATTCCATGTAGTTGTTTTTGAGATCAAGACTACAACCACTGGTGGAGACAGTAAGCCCAGACTGGGATGACTTTATAGGGAAAGAATTAGCCAGTAGTCTAATGCTGCCGGAGATGGATTTACATCTGAAGGCGTCTCACACATGGTATAAATGTCACTCCTTCCTCACTGCCCCCCTTCCTCCCTAAGTCATTGGAAAACACAAAAACCACAAAAAAATTTAGAGACAGGAAGTTAAAAGTGGAACTAAACCAAACCAAAAGTAAATAAAAATGTTTTACCTGGCTCCCTTGGGCAGAGAACAGCAGGCATGGCAATAATGGGAGTGAGGAATGAAATTTTAAAATGAATGCAAGAGGGAGAAACTGCAGAGAAAATTGAGACAGAGTTTCACTGTTATTTATCCCAGACATGCTCAGCTCTGAGCAACCCATGGCATGGGAACAGCACCAGGATCGAGATCAGACACAACTAATCTTCCTTTTCTATTCCCTTCTGTGCTTTTGAGAAGGAAAGGGAAGAGAAAGCAATTTAGTGTAGTGATGCAACTTGTTTACTTCTCTGTACCTGCTCAGCTATGTTGGCTGAAATACATTTTGGGAGGTGGAAAGGGAAGGAAAGAGAAAGGGAAAGAAGGAGAGAGAGGATTGCAGGAGTAGAAAGAAGACAATTGTAGGACAGGCCTCCAAATTTTGCCACTGCCCAGTGGTCCATGCAAGCAGCATCCATATGGCCACCAGCATGCCCTCAGAATTACAAGGGTTATTTATCCAAGGCTTGCTGTGCTTGAACTGTTTAAGCTCTGGCTCATTTTAACGCAATGGAAATGCCCAAGCAAGCGGCTCAGATGGCAGATCTAATGGGGCACCGTGTGCCTGGCCTGATCCACCACCACGAGAAGCCAGCCCACTCCACTCCCGGGGCCCTGGCTCCTCCTGCCAAGGTGGGAGATGCTCAGGCAGTTGAGAAATGCATCTCAGGCACAGCTGCACACATGGGCATCCTCAAACATTGTGGAGAGAGGTTGCAGGGCACCCTCTGCTCCCTGCTCAGGTCCCCGTGACTGCAGAAGGGAAAAGGAGAGGCAGAAGAAGGAAGAATTTATTAACAAAAACTAGCTGATTTCTCCTGTCATTCTCTAAAGCTTTTCCCTTGTCCCTAATGAAACCTAAATATTATTACAAAGGCAGAGATGGTCTCTTAGGTGAAAAAAACAATACAGCTGCCAAGTCGCCAACTTTTGATTGCTTTCTAAGCCCCTCATTAGAGCTGATATGTCAACATGTACACCACAGAACCATTTTTATTAGAAGCAAACCATTCTTAAAATACATTAACAACCATCACCTACATACTCACTGGCTCTTTGTAGTTCACCTAACACTTCAGAACGTGTTAAAATCACACATAAAAGTTATAGTAGCCTAACGCTCAGGAAATAAGAGTCCTTTAAAGGTTTAATTCGACCACTAATGGATTTTTTCCCAAGTTAGAAAACATTTATATATTGCTGATTTACTGCAGGTGTGGTAACTGAATTTGGCCTTACACATACCAGCTGCAAGCAAATCAAGGAAAAGGCTTCATAAATCAGTGTGAGGCAGTGTAGGCTCCACAGTGCTTGGACTGGGATAGAATTTCCCCACACAAGCATACAAAACAAATGGGAGTTTATAATTTTTTCTGTCACAGCTCATAACTTTTAAAGGTTAGAAATCAAAGCACCACCACAGCAGAATTTCATACATCTGAATGGGACGGACATAAGGCAACCCAGAAAATGATTTATATCATCCCCTCTTCACACAACAAAAGAATGAAGAATGCAATGGTTGTGACAAAGGTATTGACTAACTGCATTACTTGGTAAATGCCTTCTCTTGAAATTTCTCTGGATAGATCAACATTTTTGACTTTTTCTTTGTTTTACAGAGACTGTTCTCCAGCAACTATTGCACCTTTTAAAATGAATCTTCTGATGCTCACTCTGTTTTGCAGGGGTTTTTTTTCAACAAGTTGCACTGACTCAGAGTCAGACATTGTAAGACAAAAAGCCACAGTGACTTTATCCAGGAAATATGAGGTGGCAGAGATCCAGTACGCCCAGCACTCAAGGTGAAAGAACAGCATGGAAAAAGATTCACAAATTAATTGTCAATTATGGAAGACTGCTGGAGTGAACGCTAGATGCATGCACGGGATAATTTACCCAGGCACCTGCACGACTGAGCTGTGGAAAGTGCTGAAGCAATTACTCTATTTTTAAAAAGAATGAGGTATCATCATCAGAAAAGGACATAAAAAGAGAGGAGCAAGTTTAAATGCTTCCAAACACATAAAATCAGTGCAGATAAGCACCAAAGACCTAAATGGAGAATGGTCCTCCGGAAGAAAGGGAGGTAAGAGTACCTGACTGAGGGAAGCTGTCTGTAAGGAAGTGAAATTAATTGCTCATACAGTTTCTCCACTACATGCAGGCAACAAAAAAGATGCTGTTGTACGCCCAGCTACTAAATGGGCATTCTGGGCATCAGGTAGAACATACTAAGATCTCATTTCCCATACAGTGTCACAGCAAAGCCACCAGGTGGTGAGGACTTCCACCCCCTCTGACATAGGTGGCTTTGCCTAAGAGCCTGGGTGTGGCTCCATAGCCAGCCATCAGTAATCTCTGGACACAATGCACAAACTTTTGATCCTTCATGAACAAACATCAGCAAACCACTTCTCAGCCTATGAGACTTAAGGACACCATAAATTCACTTCTGCATCTCTATTCCCCATGCAGCTCCTTCATCCTAGCTCCCACTGGCATGCCATAGGAGTGGGGAAAGAACTAGAGATTAGAGGCAGAATAGCAGCTGCTCCTCCTGGCTCTTTGAATACAGAGAAAACAGCTTTTGCCCAATGCATGGGGAGTGATATCATCAAGTCAGCAAGCCAAGAACAGAAGGACTACATCTGAAAGGAAACAGGAACAAGAACTTCCTCTTACAAAGCAAACAGTCATGCCTTTTTAGAGCAAAATCTTTGCCTAAAAAGCTCTCACAAAACACCTCATGGGAGGTTCAGACCATTTTCAAGAGCTGGAAGAAAAACAGTCCTGGGGTTACAGTGGTAACCTGGATCTGGGGGGACCCACTTCAGTTCTTTGCTCTGCCAAGAATTCTTGCATGACCTTAGGCAAAAACACTGAAGCTGTAGTTAGTGGATACCTTGGCTTCAAAGGCAAAGTCAGCCTAAGAAGTTCTTGCCTTCCGCCCCCTGCCATTTGCTGCCTCCACACTTGCACTACCCCGAGAGTCCACAGGCACTACCCTGTAAACTGAATTACTGAGCAGAATGATGTTAAAAGCAAGTTTTTGTTGTATTTTACAAGGAGAAGAGTAATTTTGTATTGGACTGATTAAAGGATCCACAATCAATCAGCTACAGCAGAAGAGGGGAGGCTGGAGAAGCCCATGGTGGCACAGCAATTGAATAAGCAGGAGGAAGGCTGCAAAGCCAACGTGCTGTCTGAGACTGGTGAAACAACCTCCCCAGCAATGCCAGATACACCGGGACAGTGTCAGCTGCTGGTGGTTGTGATGGACGTGGCTCCCTCTCCCTGGCTGGCTCTCCAGCCCCTCTGGCATGGACAGCTGCCCTCCTAGAAGGGGCAGAAGGAAAGATATGTCAGCACTTCACCTGCTGCTGATTGGAGGAAGAAACAGCCAGGAATTTGCTGAAACCAGCACCACCACTGAATGCAATGTGCTGCTTTAAGTTCCTCCCTAAACCCTGAATTCCCAGGCATCATCTCATAGCTGGGCATGGCAGCAACCCTCCATGTTTCCAGGCTGCTGTGATGATAAATAGAATCAAGGTGCTGAGACACCCCAGGTAAATGGGGGCCATGGGGAGACTGACAACAGAAAGCAGCAGCCAGTTTCGTTCTGGAAAGCTCCCATTTTAAAAGCTGACATGCAAATCTCTACTTACCCTACATAATATGAACATTCTCCTACAAACCCAGCTCCTGATTAACTCAGTACATCACTTGCCAGTGCTCTCTGAATGAGCCTGTGAGCCCAATTAGCAGCAGATGCAGCACTAACACTCCTCACCTGCTGTGCTTACCAGTCTTCAGATCAGGAAGGGAAGGGAATATATCAAAGACCTGCAGAGGGAAGGAAGCTTAGAAGAGGCTCAGAAAGGATGAGGGAAATAGATGTCTGCAACTGTTCCTCAGGCAAGGAAGCAGAGCCCTATACAAAAGGAAAAAACATGTGGGCCTAGGGAAAACATTGCTACAGATCATGAAAAACATCGAAAGGGCTGCCTGAGCGCCCCGGGAGCGTGATGCAGGGTGTAGCCAGCCGTGCTGCTGGGGCTCAGGGGAGCTCTTTGCCTCGCCGGAACCCCGGGGGTCTGCCACGTGCAGAACTTCTCTCCATGTGCTTTGATACATCAGCACAGGCACCTGAGTCATCCCACCTTCTCCACGAATTCTCCTTAACCTGTCATTTTAATTTAGTGCCCTGAAGAATAAGGATAGAGCCTCTCAAGCCTAGGGCAGCAATCTAATACAACCTGTACAGGAGCCACTTAACCAAGGTTTTCTGAACTCCCAAACTCCACAGGTGCATCTGAGTTTTATCTGTGAACCTCTATACCACTGAACTGACTGCTCATACCACCCAACCATCTGTCGGCTTCTGCATCTCAACTGTTGGCACTGGCTTTGTAGCAGTAAGAAAAAAGAACATCACATGCCAGTTTGGATTTTAGGTCAGAGGAGTAGAGAACCTGTCTTTGTGAGGAGATCCTAAAAATAAGGGTTAGGAGTAGATGGGTGTGAATGCCTGAAGCTTTGCAATGTTGGGGAAAGTGGATTTAATGCTATATTGAATGCTGTATTTTTATATCAACCAGCAGAAGGCAGCCATATATGCATTGCAAGAAGTCTGAATCTTTCCAGCATGTTGGGCAAAGAGAGCCTGGTCATGACATGTAAACCAGTGGCCAATTTAGCAGCAACTTCTACACATCCATCTTTTCTAAACTTCAGCTCTCCCAGCAGTAAAAATGTAACAGATTTCTTCTTTTCAGAATAGTAAACATGTATCTTTTACATATACAGCAGTCACACGTTTGACGAACCTTTCTTGTTGCTATCTTCAAGACAGTCATTGTGGCCATAGGATATAGATAAAACCGAAATACTTTGAAAGAACAGTCTTACTGAAGGTATAGTCAAACAGATTATCTAGGATCCATTGCTGTACATTTTTACTGCTGTCTAGATACTAAATTAATGGCCTCCAAGGATTGCTGACCAGCCTCCAAGTGCCACATGTCACCCACCGGCTTGACAAGTCTCAGTGGAGAGACACCACCCAGTCTGAGCCAATTGGATTGCACAACACAGAAAAGCTTCCTGCAGTTACTGACAGCAGTTTCCATAGACAGCTTTTCGTTCTCCAAAATATGTCACAAATGGCCAAAGTTTCCAAACAATGCTCCTGACAAAAACAATTAAAGGGATGGTTTTCTCTTCTACGGGCACATTCCCTTATCTTTGAAATGGGAACGCTGGTGCTTTTTCAGAGAGGAAATTAATGTCTCTCTCACTGGGCTTTATAACTGTATTTGCTTTTCAGACATTTATTCCTCATCTGCAGCATGAGAAACTACTGCTACAAGCTGACAAAGAGAGCTGTCAGAGGTGACCATGCCATCAGGATGAGACACTCTAAACTATGTCCAAATTCCACCCTGGCAGGCCAGGTACACAGACCAGAGACAGAAACACAGATGCAAAAAACCCAAAGCAAACAAACGGTGCAAGAGATTCTTTTAGCCAATACAATAAAGAAGTTTTTAAATTACATTTCTAATCCAGTCTTTCAAAGCAGAAGGAAGAATGAAATCATGCAAGAATTCTAATTTAAACTGAAAAGTGAAGGAAAAATCTGTCCTTAATACTGAAAATAAAGGAGGAGAGCTGATGTAGCATGCTGTTCTTCAGTTGAAGACAAATAACAGTGTACAGCAGGTACAGCCTCAGGTCTACCATGGGATATCTAGTCAGCTCCTGGCTGTTCCAGGAGCCCCAGGATCTGCCATGGACATGAGGCCTCCTCCTCTTTCCTCGTTTTAAGTCTTTATGTTTTTCCAGATTATTGGGATAAATTTAGGAGCTAGTAGTATGGATCAAGAAACAGAGAGTGGACATCTGCAGGCATCTCTGGACTACATGACTAAGACAGCTGATGCCTGACCTTGCACAGAGCTCAATCTACATGGTGGCTTGTGACCTTACATTTCTTGACATTACCTGTCATGTACCTGAGAAGTCTGACATTTTTAAAATCCTATCCACCAAGTACCATTTCATTTTATGGCATAAGATACACAAGCACCTGTGAAATTAATTCCATTCAGTTGAGCAGATAGCATCACTGTGCCTTGTCTCCATCCTAGACCACAAGCTTTAGCTGGGAAAGGAGGAGCTTTCAAGAGATAAGTCAGCTGGTCATTCTTGGTAAGAATACAAACCAACCTGCTCCTCTGGCTCTTGGACATCCTAGTACATTTTTCTTGACCCAGCACCATGGTCATATTATTCAATATAATTTGTATTACTACCAGGCACATGTGAGTCTAAGGAGCAAATACTGGAAGAATGTATTTCAAAGATCCGACATTCACTTTGTGCCAAGTATACTCCTACATGCACATTCTATAAGGCAGTGAACATTCAGATTAAGTTTCATAAAAATCTCTCATTTTAAGACAAGCAATCATAATGGTCAAGAACTTGTAGTATGATGAAGTATTCTGGGTTAAAAGGAATCTGGGTCATAAAAGTCTGAGGAAGAAAATTTTCTTTCACAGGGGCTACCCTCTGCTGCTTTTGATTCAAAAGCAGGGAAGTGCTTTCGATTTGTTCCCAAAATGTTCTTTTCAAAAGTGATCCTCCCCTTCCCTCCCCTGCTTTTGTAAAGGGTAAAGGTGTTGCCCTCATGACTGTCAGGCACACAACCCTATCAAGGTTAGCTCCTACCTGGTCAAATGTATACCCTGACCTCCCCAGTGCAGATGTGACCTTAGCAGACAAAAAACACAGATCCACCCCCTCTTCTGGTGAGTAACCTCATTCCTTGTATTTCAGGGATGGTAACCTGCAGGCCTTACCCATAACCAAAACCATCTCTCTTGGACAACAGTGCGCAGCTCTCACTCAGTCAACCTCTTAAATTCCTAAGAACTCACTTCACTGGGTCTGGATGGTAGAAACATGGATGACCTTCTCGTGGAGGCATGGGGCCATGGCAGGGAGGTTGGAACTAGGGAATCTGTAAGATTCCTTTCAATCCAAGCAATTCTGTGATTCTATGACTGAGGCAATCAGCAGACACATCACAAGGGCCAGCCTTGGCCAGCACCACCAGTACCCAAAACAAGAAGGGGCAGCAGTGAGGCTCCCCTAATATCAAATTAAACCCTGCCCATGGTGGATCACACCTGACCTGCCTCTGCTTGATTGTTGGGATTGCCAGGAAAAGTGTGACATTAGTTGACAAAATCAAAAGAGGTAAATATTACAAACATATTCTTCTATCTTCCCCCAAAAGGTTAGTATGATATAAACTGTAAATAAATAATAAAGATGTGAAGCCAAGTGCACCCAAAAATATACAGCTTAATATATCTGAGCTGAGACTTTACAGCTGCAACTTGGGAATTTATACATAATTTGGGGTTTTCTGTTCTTCATTCCCCATGTGGGAAATAAAAAACAGGAATGAGCTCTAAAGAGGACTGCCAGAACACAGAAAAATATGAACTGCGTGATCCATTTGCACTTGGCTTGTTGTTTGTTGTTTTTTTAATCAGAGAGGGAAAAAGACCCAATTACTGTTCTGAAATGAAAGATTCACTCCAGATAGTCATTGACACTTGTCAGACTGCACTTTATAGCTTTTCTTCATGACCACCAGCACAATAAGCACCCAATGTTTGACTTTCAGTGCAAACATTTCAAAACATCAAGTACATGAAAACAGTCTGCAGAGAGTATCTTTGTGATAGTCCCTAAATGTCCTCCAATGTTATTCAAAGAATGAGAAAAATATTTGTTGCAAGATATGTAAAAAAGTGGAATTTTTGATGTGATGCTACTTCAGATTAAAACCAAGCAATTTCATTTTATGTTTTATATGCTCCGCAATCCCACTAAGTATAATTATAGACTTCTGTCTACTTACAAATCTCTCTGTACAATGGAAAAAGCAATAAACACAGGTTCTGCCAGCAATCAGATAACACTTATTGTAAACAATAGCTTTGACGATTTATTTGAAACAGGTTCAGCTGCTACAACTTAAGATTTGGTTATTTTTGTTTTCTTGTTGGATTTGCAGCAGGTGGTAAGGACATGATAGAAGTGTTTAACCACAAGAGATTTCAAGAAGGGACTAGTGTTGCATTGCATATGAAATATGACAGAGATTTATTTTACTAAATCAGTTTTCCATCTCCCAAGGGCATCTAACTACTTTGTAGGAGCTACTTCTGAAACTTTCTTCTTCTTGGCTCTCATCTCTCCCAGAACCACATACAGCTTGATGCCACACAAAAGGTGATTCTCATTCAGGAGTAACTCCAAACCTCATCAGTTCTGGGTGTCAGTTTCCTATGCAAGTGGGAAATTCTACAGTGCACTGGAAGTAAATGTTAACTGCTGATAGGAGCAAAGAAGGACCAGGTTCTCTGCAATGGTATTGAGAGAAGTGTGGTTTACCATAGCTCTGGAAAGCAGAGCAAGTGCCCTTGGAAGTCTCAACGTTCTGCTCTGAGTGAATAATGCACCATGAAAATGCCCCATCACAGGTGTGTGAGTATTGCATGAGAACAGTGACCCCAGCATGTGATCAGTGAGCAAGACAGGGATGTATCTGCAGTGAGGGCACAGACTGAAAAAGAACCTTAAAGTCTGGATGGGACAGGGTAGCTCCCTTCATGGATCCTAACTCTGGAGAGATGCAATGGTCCCACTTTGCTCCCCACAGATGGGGTCTCCTCCCCACTTCCTTGCTCCTGGCATTCCCAAAGGATGAGCTCACCCATGTGGGACACAAAAATGCTTTGCACACTCACCAAATGAAAAGCTGTTTTCTGTCCCATTCTCTGAGTCTTGGGGAGACCAGGTCCAACAGGTTCATTGACAATTTCCATGAAGACAAGGAGTGTTAACATCAACACCAGTGGTCAAGGATTCAACATCAATGAAGCCACAAAAAATTACTGCAATCTGTCGTTATCTCTCTCCCTCCAGGTATACATCACTTTATGTTGCAAGACACTTAAGGTTTGTACCTTGTTTATTTTCCTAAAGCAGATTAGTAAGAAAATGGAAGGCTAACAGAACATTAAGGTTGAGAATTTAAATGAACTAGTTAGGAAAAACAAGGCTGTAATTCTCATAACCGCTCTACGTCAACCATCTTGCACATATTCAGAAATCAGTGTTGTTGTACGGGCTGGGAAATTTATGTTGCAGTATACCTGTAATACGAGTGAGTCGCATTTATTGCAGGAACTTTTAATTTCCTAACTTGTACATTAAATTCCCAATATAGCTTCACAATTACTGTCTTTTGGTGGTGGTGTTTCTTTTAAACACTTATTTCCCATGCTTTCAAAATAAATGAATGAAACAGTGTTTGAATACTAAAATAAATGCAGATAACTTTTGCCAGTTTTTACATACAATTTACAGACTAAATATATCAATCCACCTCACATGTGTACCTTCCAAATCAATTACTGAAATAACCATAGTTAGTGTGCAGAATTCAATAGCACTAGTAATTGGAGTCTGGCACATTAACATTTAGAGAAACCTTATAGATGTGTGACTAGAACCTCAACAACCTCCAGAAAAATTTCAAACAGCTCAAAAAGACACAACATACTTTTAAAGTTCAGGGTGGGAGAAGGGAATGTGGACATCTTAAAAGCTCCACCCAGAGGGAACTGGTTCATGTTCTAGCCTTCTTCCCCACCCTTCCCAAAACCCCTCTTCAGAACTATGACTAATACAATTCCATTGGACAAGTTTTTTCTGTAACTGAGTTAATAAAAGTCTGTGGGCCAAGAACACAGCACAGCCATCCCAGCCAAGATGCCCCCTACTCTTGCTTGACAAGCACTTGGTGCCTTTAGGGATCATAGCTTTGACCTGAGCTTTTCACATGGAACTTGAGGAACTCACTTTTTTATGACAGCGTCAGCAAGGAATTTCTAGCCTGATTAAAAGTTCTTGAACCTCCTGCAAATGGCCACCAAATTTCAGTAAATAATGCTCCTTTTCTACCAACTCAGTGAGCAGGCAATTATCCAGTACAAACCATTTCTACCCTGACTGGCATGAGCAAGGGGAGAGAGAGCCCCAGCATTCCCCACATCCAAAGCTGCCTTCGGGTCAGCAGCCCTGCCAGTACAGCGGGACTGGCACTCCTACACACTCCTTTCTTAAGCTCATGTTTGTTCCACAGTGGAAAAGAGGCATTAAAAAGAGGGATCCAGGACAAATGTAAGTCCTCATAGCGGACATAACCGAGCAAACATCTTCAAAGCTTTGTCCTTCCAAAATTGGGACTAAGCTACAAAACTATTTAAAACTATTCATCTGTCCAAACTTGCAAGCTAGTCCAAACAGCAAGAGAATGATGACCCTTTCACCTCTCACAAGAACATATTTCAAAACCAGAGTTTAGCAAGTGACAGACATTGTTGTGGCCTCAGGATGCAGAGCAGATCCCAAATACTGTTTAACATTGCCACATTCATTTGTAGTTCAGCCCAGCTTCAACAGAGGCTCTACCTTTGAAATGACTGCTACAGCTCATCCTACTTTCCCAGACCAAGGTTTCAAAATCCCAAAATAGCTATAGTGAATGTGCTTGGTACAGACGTGAGGAAGGGCAATCTGGGTCGTCTTCTCCTCACAGAACGATGCTGAAGTCTGGCCAGACTCCAAGAATGCACATTTTCCTGCAGACGGCTACAGCAACATTTAACAGTAGGAACCATAAAAGACTTCCACTTCTAATTATGTATAGTACAATTTTTTTTAAGAGGTTGGGCTTCTCCCATTGACCACTTTTTTTTTTTTTTAATTCTATTTAAAGGTAGTTACCATGTGATTAGATCTCCCCCTCCAGCATTTATTTAGCTTTAAGCTGCCTCAGGCCAAACATATTTTGTATCTGTTCAATATATTACAGTCCAGTACACTTCAGAGCAGACAGAATTACTGTCATAGTTCTACATAAACCAAACCTCCATGTGAAGGAAAACAGTAATGCAATGCAATGAGTGCCTGTCCACACTCATTCAGCTATAGCTGTCACTCCTACGTTTACCATATGAATAGATGAAGATTCCCTCAAAGCAACAGAATCTTAATTCTCTGCCCAGATTCAAATGTATGCATTCAGGAAACACTTCAAACATCAATATCTTTTCCTCCTAAGGCACACTTCTTGTCTGTAATTAGTTTCCATTGGTCAAGTGGGTTTGCTTCTATATACCAGGCTATAGGAATGTTTTAAGTGATGCTTTATGATTCGTCCTACACTGTCTAATATGACTTTTTTCCCTGTTAGCCCAGAATAAGAACTGAATTGAGAGAAAAAGCAGAGAAGGGTGGCGGGGGGGAAGATTGCCTGCAATCATATTGTTACACTGTGCACAGTTTATGGCTGGCACACATCCAGTTTGCGGCTGCGATAAGAAATGTGTAATCCTATTATACGGAGAGGAGTCAGAATGTACAAATAGGTCCTGGAAATAGGAACTTCTCCTGTAAGATTATTCTTTTCACCATAATAGTTCTGCAAGTAGGTCTAGACGGGAACTCTTCGCTGTTCTCCCCACTGCTAATGGAAAGCCAAGTGTCAAAACAACCCACAGCACAGGAGTTGGGATGTTTGCAGGAGACAAAGCAGAAGTGCTGCTGCAGGTTTATGTACAACAGCCACGTTAATTAGAACAAGGGCTGCGAGCCCTCGCAGGCTGCCATGCCAGGAGTGTATCACATCACATCCAGGGAGCCCAGATCGCTCTGATGCCGCCACACTCGGCAAGGTGGCCAAACCCTGCACACTCAGCAGTTTTTGAGAAATATTAACTGCTTATCAGTGACAAAAGCTGGTTCTCATGGCATTTTGCATTGCTGCTTCCATAAAAAAGGCACACACAAACCATTTCCCAGGTATGGGATTACTAGGCTGCTTAAAAGCACGTTCCTGCTCTAAAAGCAGAAAACCAAATACCACCTATCCTGTAAGTGAGGATCCCCTGGAGTTGAATTCCTGAATAATTCCAGCACAATTATCCATTTTTTTCATTTCCTTTGCATGGCAATATTGCATTACTGTGGTTATGATTCAAAAAAGGGGCTATGTGCTCCCCAACTTGCCCCACAGGCACAAGTGCTTTTGACATAAGTGAGGTAAGTTAAAATACAGGACAGTGCTCTCTTGAAGGACAAGCCATTTTCTTCACAAAGACCCTTGCAGCAGGGAGGTGATGAGATCCATGCCAGAAACAGCTGTGCTCCCCAGCGAAGCAGGTCGGTGCTTAACCTTACTCCTGTCTGACCAAAGAATAATAAGTTTCTTAGAAAGAAGGGCTTTTGAAGTGCAAAATTTTAAGAAAGGACGGCTTTCTCCTATGAAAAAGAATAAATAAAACAACCTATCTACAATGTCATGCAGGAGTAAAGGACAAGCAATAAGACAAGAGGAGACAGACTAAAGTTGCACTAGGGGAGGCTTAGACTGGATATTAAGAAAAAATTCTTCACTGCAGGGGTGATCATGCACTGGAACAGGCTGCCCAGGGAAGTGGTGGAATCACCATCCCTGGAAGCATTCAATAACCATCGAGATGTGGCACTTAGGGACATGGCTTGGTGGTGAACCTGCAAGTGTTAGGTTAATGGCTGGACTTGATCTTAGAGGTCTTTTCCAACCTCAGTGATTCTATGACATGGTCATATGGTTGCAAGGTAAATACAAGCATCACAAATCAGCTGAACCAGCAGCAGGGAACACAGGCTTATTTGGAACCCCATCAAACTGTGAGCAGAGTATTATGAGCTTGTGAAAAAGCTGGTTTGGTTTGTTTGAAGACACCAAGCTAGACTGGGTGTATTTGCATGATACTGCAATTCCCTCTGTGACTGCAACATTGACATACTCACTAAGTAACAACAAAATGCCTTTAGCATCCTGTTTTCCAACTTGCTGCAGCAGCAGAGCTCACAGGTAGGAAATACAATTCTCTTCTGGGTAGAAAAGGCAATCTGAGATGGGAAAGAAAATACACAGTTGTATGGAAATCAAGATGCTGTACAGTTACAGGTATAAAAGACAGCAACTCAATGGTGTCCTAGGTCAGGGAAACACATGCACATTGCCATTAACAATGCAGGAGAATATGTTTGTAAACCAGAATTTAAACATACTAAATAACAAATGTTTGTTGTTTTTTTAAACTTAAGTAGTACTTTCCCAGTATGATCACTAAAGTCTGGATTTTCTCAGCCAAGCACCAGGCCACACAGAGACTGAGGGACTGGATATGAGGTGCCTGCCAACCTCAGTGGTTCTACGAGTTGCTGATAATTAAATAATATTTATTTCTTGGAAAAAAAGGTTGAATGTCACAAATTCTAAGTGTAAAATAATCAGATTAAAATGATTCTGTTAAGTTAAAGAGATCAGTAACACATGTGTTGCAACCCAATTAGCAAAGAAGTTCACCCACATGTTGTTAAAGTGCCTTTTGCACTGAACTACCTTCACCTGACCTGACAAATGGCAAACTCCCTGATATAGATGGACTCTGTTGCAGATTAATTAAAAGAAAACAGTAGAAGAAACAGATTGAAGGGAACTGTACAAAAACTGCACAATTTTCCTATTAATATGAAGCTAAGATACTAATTGAGCCTAGCAGTTTGCAAAATCCTTCAGCAAGAGGGAAGTGATGAGTAAATCTAAGCAGCAAAAGACAACAGAAAAATCAGAAATCATCTCCTAATAGGAAAAAAAAGTCATGAGACTTCTTAAAAATATAATATGGATTTTTTTATTTCTTCTGTGATTTTTGGGGGGGTTGTTTGGGTTTTTTCCCAGCTTCTCTCCCTACAGTTCATGCTGGCATTGCAGAAAGCAGGAGCAGACACTGATGCATGTTCATGCAGACACAAATCCCCAGACGTTAATTCTGCAAACAAAAGCAACAATGCAGCTGCCCTGGGTGGCAGGAGAGGCCGTTTGATTAAAACAGCCTTTAAAAAAAGAATAAACCGCAATCATCGCCTGAGGGTCATTCAAGGTTTTCTGCAAGAAACACATGACTATTTGTTAATCCAAGTGCCATTTTGGAGACAGTTCAGGAAGACCAAGAGGGCGATTGGCAGGTGTGGGAAGGCCCAACCATCTGACTCATGTGGTCGGAGGTCCAGCAGGATGGCACACAGTGACACTGCCCTTCTTTGTGTCCAGCACTGCCTGCTCAGAGAGTGACACACAGCCCACAGCAATGACACTGCAGCCTGAAGAAGTCTTCACCACCACCCTTTAACGTCACGTTTTAGCTTTGAGCTGTTCTCTCCATATCCATGCAACACATCTCCAGTCACAACCCTGGCAATGCCATGTGCTGTTCACAGCTAAGCTGGATCCCCTAGCTCCCCTGTACTTTCCATGAATGTCCTCCTGGACACCATCACGGAGCATTAGGAGGCGCTGTCATGATGACAGAGAATAAGCTGTCACCTGGGAGGTATGTACAGCAGTATTTTTGGATGGAAATCACTGTACTTTGCTGGCATATTTTCTTTAAAACACTTCTATCCTTGCTTGGGACATGTAAAGATGATTAAGAGTCATCCCCTGACTTTTAGTTTCTGTGCTGAAAATTACATTGCTGTTTTTTTTGATATCTGGCTGAAATGCGAGGAACTGACTTCGTTATCAAGACAGAGCTACAGAGCAAACGGAATTCACTCTCCTGCAAAATCCTTCAGCAAGGATAAATCATATTGCCTCTGTGTTCTATGTTTGACACATCAAAATGCATATGGACAGAAGCAAAACAGCAGCTGGGGCTCCAGCACAGTCCACTCTCAGGGGAAGATCCTTCCCCATCTTCTTGATTGCTCCTGACGAACAGGCAGGCAGATTGATGGAAGATTTTTGTCTGCAAGTATCTTGATGACTTGGAAGGGGTTCCTGATAACTGCAACACTGCTTGGTCTGTGCAGGAACAAATACTCCCCTTGTATAAGTATGGCTGATAAGATCACGGTACACCTTTTCCATGGATGTTTCACAAAAGACCATTTACTTTTAGTCCATACAGAAGGCTAAAACAATATAAAGATGTTTGAATAACTGCAGGTCATTCAGCAAGTCCTGTTACACCAGGAAAACCTAAAGAAAGGCAAAAAGGAATTTCCTACTTGGACAGTATGTGTGACTTTTCCCTTCTCTGCCATTTGTTCCCTATTTGATCTTACATATTCTAAGCAGGTATATTGATCTTTGTTGTAACAATACAGAAAGCAAAAAATGAAGGGAGGGCAAAAAAGTATGAAATAAGTAAAGGGTGCCACGTGCTGCACAAAATGTGAGGACAGAGGTTGTTTGTAGTGGAGGGAATAGATAAAAATCATACTGATCTGTGAAAAAGAAACCCCACAACAAAACCATACATGAACTGAGACAAAATAAAAATTACCAAAAAGAAATCAGTAACAGCAGCAGTTTTTCCACTGACTAGTTATGATCTCCCGGCAGTTAAATGCCTCCCTGCCATCAGATCTCGGATGCGAAGCAGGGTCAGCCCCGGTTAGTACTGGGTGCTGTAGATAGTCCTAAGGACCTCAGTGTCACTGTCCAAGCTTGCTCGGCCGTGGCAAATGAACCTTAGGACTTAAACGGTGGGGCCAGCTCTGCGCACGCTGTGCCTCACCTAAAAAATCCACTGCGCAGGCTCGGAGGGCACATGTGGGCGTGAGCCCTTCCCAAATCTTCGTTTGCGAAGATTGGCCATTATTAGTTATGATCTGAGTAATTATGGCATTAAGGACCAACTTCATTTATTCATTTAACAACTAAAAATACAGGAAAAATCTTCAGATGAAAGCACCCCTTTCCAAGACCTCTTTCCTCTGAGAAACAGTATAAACAGAGGTAGCCTATTAACAAGCATATTTCTATTCAAATTGCCAATTTAAAGACTTCAGCCCAAGAAAAGTGAACTATGAAGAAATGCCTCCTCTCCTCTGCAAGCCCAGCAATTCCCCTCCCCATCAGTCTCCAAACCAAACACAACTCTCTATGAGTCTACCCAAAAGAACGCAGCAGTTGCACTGAAGTCCCGATGCAGTTTTCACACGGTTCATTGTTTGAGCTAATTTAATTAAAAGAATGTCCAGATGATGATTATCCTGGCAAAAGGAAACTGTATAGACAATGCTATGGCAGAGTGCCATGATCATTTTATCTTAGCTCTTAACAGAGAACAGAACTAAAGGAGGAGGATAAAGCACCACCTTGGTTTCCATCAAAAAGCTGACATCTTCCAATCACTCCTACAGGCTGCTACGAGACTTGGGTGTTGCCCAGTCTGCCAACTTTTGGCCCTCAGTTTGGTGCTGGGAACATCACCCTCATCAGTTCAAGTAGGAAAATGTGCCATCACAGTGTGTGTGATACAATGACAACTTAGTCATGCCCCCATCCCTCTAGGCAATGAAGAAGGCATTATTTATGGTCCAAAACTGGTCAGAGGTTCAGGGAGCTCCACTTCCAACACCATCATACAACTTTCTAGGGAAATGTAGTGTTCATTTCCATCTGTAAGACCAAGGTCATATCACATTGAGAATGCCTGTATAAATATTTAAATATTAAAAAATTATACAAATTTAAGGAATATATAAACAGCTATGGGCTTGAAGTTCAGGTGTCAGCAGAGTTCCATTCAAATCAGAAGCAGCAAGTCTTCTATGGAAATCTTTCTGAAAACCACTCTTGGATTAGGAATATTTCTTAAAACTCTGTAGGGACATAAATCAGTGCTGCTGATCTGCATGCTCTCACAGTTCAAAGGCTAGTAATACTAAACTGAATTTCATTGGCTGAAAAGAACTATTTCCATGAGGAGATATTTCTAAATTAGGGATGCTTTTGGGTTTTTAAATGACTGGAAGATATTTTTGTATGCAATTTCAATTCTCATGTACACACTCCCAACTGAAAGTTTTTCCTATTAAAACTGTAGAAGAATAAAAAAAGAAAATGAATAAACAAACAAATTCAGCCTCTGACCAGCAGATGTATGTTTCCAAATAGAAAAGCAAAAATATAAGGAAAAAGGTCAAATTATTTGATCAAGGTCAAAAAAGCAAGCTAGTGGGAAAGCTGGGAGCACAGTCAAGCACAAGATTTCAACTGCAGATTACAGAGTCTGAGCCAGCAGCTCACCTGACAGACCTCACATTGGCTCTCGGGTACCTAAATGCATACTCCAACCTTAGATATAAACAAATCTTCCCAAACCAAAATGAAGATGCTTCAGTTTAATGCCTGAGAGGAAAGATGTTTCAGTGACTAGGAAACTACCTGCCACAGTGAGAGGAGGTTCAAACTTATTCCTTCTGCAACAGCCTTTGGGATACCACAAAATGACAGGAAGTTTGGTAGCCAAAGAGATTTCAGTAAAGCAGCAGCTGATCAGTCTTTGTCTCAGTTACACGTCTAAAACAGAGAAAAGAGTCCACTGTCGCCAGATTGGGGTTTACAGGAGGTACACTGAGCAACTGCAACATGACTGTTTTGGAGGACTGACGGAACCTAAAATACCACTGCACAACGAGGTAGAAGGAATGCATTTTAAAACTATAATAGAAAGCGAGTCCTTCCAGATTGGTGTAGTCATCCTCTCTGTTCATCTCCAGTTTAGAAGAACAAGTGGAAGGGAGACTGTGAGGAGACAGGAGCTGCCATCAGTCGTCTTCATGGCAAGCCATTTCCCTCTCCCCAGTTTCAAGTGCTCTCTGCACTAACACACACCCACACTATGGGCAGCTGCTGTAGCTGCTACATCACCATTAAGTGATTCTGAGTGACGGGAAGAGAGCCTCCTGCAGACATGTTCTTTCCTGAGCACACCTTTCATGCAGCAAGAAGTTTGAGAGTTTCTCAGCTCAGACAGTTCTTCAACACAGCATCGTAAAACCCATCCACACAGTCAAGGATCTGCCCTCAGCCAGCAGTAATTAAAATTAATCATTCACAATTATTTTCATGCGTATATTCAAAAAGAGACACCGCCAGCTCACTGAATCCTCAAAGCTGACAGACCTTGAAATAGGCTGTGGTCAGGTACAGCGCCTTCCTGGGTTTCAAGCAGTTAAAAACATGCTTTGCATATCGATTCACTGTCCTGCCTGCAGGACCTGCAGTGCTGACAGTCGGTGCACCTCAGTCCTGCAGCCCAAGACCTGAGCTGGCATCAGTGAGGGGGATTGGTAAGGAAAGAGACTTTTCAGGTACGTATCACTATGCCTGTAATTATTGTTGCCCTGCTGGAATTCAGGGCCATATGAGTGTTAAGAGTTTCTTACTCTTGAATCTCAGTGTCTTTGGAAGCTTGAGATTCTTCCCATTTTCCACACATTTGTATGAAGTTTTTAATCACTGTCTTCTTCCCTTTCAGCTTCACTGGTCACTGCTTATGCTATTTTGAGACAGAGAGGTTTTTAAGGTACAAAGTAGCCTGAAGGTTATCAGTTTCTGAGCCTCAAAAACTACCAAAGAAATTACATTTACAGAGGTAAAAGAATGAATAAAATTCAATGTAAGGCATTAGGACTGTCACTTTCTGGAACACTATTTATTTATACAAGCAATTTTTATGGGACTGAAATTTACTATTCATGATAGCAGCCTTGATCAATTCTGCTCCTTTGAAACTTATCATAAAACATAAAAGCATCTGTCTTATGTATATAAACCCAAAATTTGTCGGCAGTAAGACCAAGACTGTAACCACTGCAGAAAGAAAGCAATCTCACACCTAACAGACTGCAGATCCCTAGGTATCAACCTGCATAGAGCTCCTTCCTTACCAGCAACTAGATTGTTACAATACCTACCAGAAAAAATGGTTTTCACCAGTGTAGTGAAGGTGGATCAGGGTAAGGGGATTGTCTGCTTCCCACGTGCATTTGGAGCTGAGCTCAAAATTGAACTAAAAGGAAGAGATGGTGGAACATCCAACTTCTCACATTAATTAACTCTTGGCATGGCTTCCAGTCAGAAGACTTGAAAGGAACAGATACTCTCTCTTTGCTGAAATAGAGAAATGCCTGATAAATAACATTTTATCTAGAGTGATTTTTTTTTATGTAGGTGACGTTGTGCAGGAAATACAAGCTGGCTGGAGAGGGAAGAGTTACACAGGCAGGGCTCAGGAAATCTCTCTCTCTAGGAAATTCAGTGAGAGAAGACAGAGTAAAACAACTGCAGCACTCAAGCTCAAAAGTCTCTGTGGCAATCAGCAACACTACAGCAAGTCTGAAAACAACACCCCTGACTTCTTTATTTTTATGCGGGGTACCAATTTATTTTTTGCTAAATTGTTTATTTACCCCACACTTCTCTTGAATTGTTCACTCCATTTTTCAATCATCACATTTTCCTGGTTTGCAGTAGATACTCCTTCAGCCACTTTCCCACTGAAGATGGCAGTAAAGGCATTAGGACCCTAAAATTCAGGGCTCTCCCCTCCACCTCTCCTTTCCACACCATGAGTCCTGTGCTTGCAGTGAGGCAACCCAAGATGTAACTTTAGACTCGAGACAAATATTGCTAACTACCAGATCAGCTCTCACTTCATCCTCTCCTTCCACAGCCATGAGCATTTGCAGCTCAGAGGAGCAGTAGGGATCAGTGTCTCCTGCCAGGCTGCCAGGGAGAGTCCACACAGCATCAGAGCTTCGCCCTTAGACTACAAAGCCTAATTCTGATTTGTGCACGTCCTAAGTCTTTTGCTCCACCTCACAAAATTTTAAACTCATCTGGAAGAAGGAACTCAAAGGTGTGAAGCAGAGAAACAATTAAAAAGGGTGGCAGACTGATATAACCACATACATTACAGGCTTTTATACCTTTGGAAAGTCAAGACTAAATTAATCACAGCTAAAATATTTTACAAGCTTGTACAAACTGAACAGGGACCTTGACTGAACTCTAGCACATGGGGGAAAATCAAAAACAGAGGAAGCACAGAGGAGACTGTAAGAATAGGCATAAAGAGCCTCAAGACAACCTTGGGAAACCAAAAATACAATCATACAATGGTTTGGGTTGAAAGGTATCTTAAAGAACATCTATTTCCCAACCCCCTCCCATAGGGAGGGACACCTTCCACTAGACCGGGTTTCTCAGGGCCCCAAGCAGCCTGGCCTTGAAACACTGCCAGGGATGGGGCATCCACAGCTTCTCTTCCTGAAATAGTCAGAGCAGGGAGAGCAGGGTAGGGACAAGTTTGCATGGGGGGATGCAGCTCCCTGAAATTTCCTGGCTGTTCAACATGAAGAGAAGACATCCCAGATGTGCAGGGATCGACTCGTTCTCCCCTGAGCAGAGATGTGGAGCAGCTCTGTCTGAGCAGAGACGAAAGCCCCATATCCTATTCCAACAACCAGACAATCTTGCCAGTCATGGATTAAAGTGGTTTAAGTAACTATACATTTAATAAGGTCAAAAGGGCAACGACACAGTTGCATTTTTATTGTTTTGAACTACAGATTGCTTTCCATTTTTGTTTTAAATACAAAAGCAGTGCTTTTTGCCAGAGCTGACATGGTGTAAGGATATAAGCAAGGCAAAGAACAAAAGGGAAAGTACTATTTTATGTTAGTCTATTGACAGAGAATACGGGTGAGCTTCCAGACACTGCGACCTGCAGCTGTGAGAGCTTCACAAAGGAAGGACCATTGCTCTTTAAATATGTAAACACAAACAGACATGTTTATCTACACACACATATAGAAACTTCCAACCTTGCTTTAAAATCCAAAATACTTTCTCAGTGCTGCCAGTAACAAATCAAGCTCAAACTTAGAGAAAGAAAATCAGAGCTGAGAAAAACAGACCATGGAAGATCCCCATAGCAAAAGATACCATTAGCTATTACCTACTGTGATTGTGGAAAAAAGCTATATTTTTATTCTGCACCTCCCTTCCCCCTGCCATTCTTTTCATCCACCTTAAAAATGATTCTATGATTTAAGCAAATAGGATCATTTGGGGGTTGTGTGCTCCTGGCTAAACCTCCCTGGCCCCTCTCTCAGGATAAAAATAAAAAATCAAAATAAAGCAGCACAAAGAGAAGTTTGCAGTTTTCTACTGCTCCCTTTCCTAATGCAAATTCAGAGCAGTTCATGTAGAGACTGTAAACACCCACACAACTTTCCAGGTGGGGAAAAGAAAAAAAAACACACACCAGTAAATCTACAGCAATAATTTCTTTACCCTTTCTTTGCAAAGTGACTGAATATTAAATCTGTTGCTGCCTCATAGACAAACACACACAGAGCGTTCAGCAGAAGGGAAAGATGTTTCAGGGCATGGTGAGGATTTGATGGCTGTCTTAGCTTTCCTTGCACACTGAGCAGTCTGCATAACCTAAGAGCATTAGCTTACTAACAGATATATTAATAGGTGTGGGGGGAAGGGAAAGGAAGAGGGAAAAAAGCCACTAAAACACATTCCACCTACACATCTCACTACTAATCATAAACTCAGGTAGAAAGCAAATTGCTTCTCCAGGACCAGGAGAAGAATAAAAAAAAATACTGAAAGGGGGGAAAGGCACCTATTTTCATCTTTTTCTGGAAATAATACTAATCACTGTATTTACCAATCCATGACAAGGAATGAGAAAGTTAAAAGAAAAACCAACTGATGAACTGCCACAACATCTTACAGTTGGTAATTTCAGAGAGATAAATATAACACTGGCCTCAGACTCCTAGAAGGATTAGATTTAGCTGTAAAACAAGTAGTGAACTTAACAGTTGCTGTTGGGTCTGGTGTTAGGATTAGAAAGCGCTGCTAATCACAAGAAATGTAAAAAGATTAAGAGGTGATGGTTGCCAGTAAGGTTTTAAAAGCATGTAAGTGTTGGAATTTACTTTGGGATTAAAATTCCTCAAGGAAAAAAAGTAAAGTAAAAATAAAATAAAAAAAACCAGCAGCCAGTTTCACCTGCATTGGCCACAACCCATTCTCAAGGATTAGGAGAGTCAGAAAGTGTGAAAAAGTGAAACATATGACATGGCTTACACTAAAGGGTTTTAAGAGAGGAAAAGCAAGCATTTCTATTCTGGCACCTATTAATTAACTATGGCAAATTAAAACCTGTTTGGGTTAGGAGATTTTGCTTACCAAGCATCCGTCTGAGCACAGCAGAGTCACTACTTTGAGGGGCACTGTAATAGAAACAATGCTGACATCTTGTACCTGCATCCTTCCATCAGGAAGATGATGACACCTTGATCTCCTAGTTTGTTTCCAGCTAGTTTAGATTCGCCTCTATGATCTGTTTATGCTCTTATTTATCAAGGACAAGCAAAGCTTCCCCCATAAAATATCCTGGAGTGTGCAAAAGAAACCTCCCCAAGTGGGGGGAGAAGGGGGAGGGAAATAAAAAAATCAGCTTGCAAAAACCTCAAAATAAACATTGTTGTTTAAAAACCAAATTTGCATTTTGGATGAAATATTTTACCAGAAAGGCAGTTTAACCCCAGCATCATGGTCAGATTCCCCAGCTCCCTCATGACAAAGGACTCTCCAGCAGCATCAGCTACAAAGTTCACAGCTGTCACCTTTGGCCACCACCATCCCAAACTGCCCAGTCCGCAGTACAGCACCCTGAGGAGAACACAGAACTCTGCAAAGCCCACCAAGCCTGACGTGACAGCCAAAAGTTGGTTAATGGTGAGGCCACCTAAAAGCTTGTCTCTCTCCCGCTGTGTTCTAAATTTATTCAACGAAAAATGCAAATGCCACCAGGTGATTTCATGAGCATTGGCTCTGCTCAATTCAGCTGCATTTCTCCCAGGCCCTCCAAGAAGCCCAGATACTGATTCAGACCAACCTCTCTTCACTCAGTAATTCACCTTCTGTAAACCTGGATCTTGCTATTCCAGAGGTTGTGGAGTCGTGTGGAGTAAGATCACTTCATCATTTTCTACACACCTTTCACTCAAGTGTTCCTGGTGCATCTGTCTGGATTTTCAGACTGTAAGACTGCTTTTACCTTCTGTTCACCCAAACTGAACATTTTTTCCAGATGCCTGTAGCAGAAGCAGAAATAACCATCTTCCAAGAGATGTTATAAAACAGTCGTATTAAATAATAGAAGTGAAGCACTGTGTATGATTTCTGCAGAAGTCTTTTCAGTAGAACAGATAAATTTATTCACTGCATTATGGAACAGTTTGAGAAAACAAGATCATACAATGTACACTGCCTCTATTTAAATTGTTTCATTTCTATTCATGAGTGCTCTGATTAGATACACTGAAAATATCATCAGTAAGAAATAAATAATTCTGCCAAATTAATAGTTGTTGATTTCTTTTACCTGAAAACGTAAGTAGCATCTCATTCACACTAGACAAAGCTGCTATAATTTGGATATATCGATCTTGGTTCAAGTCTACACAGCACACTGAGACAGGTGTGCATTTACATTTTCTTAATATCAAACACCTTCTATAAAATGGTAGGTTCTTTCATGAGTTGAGATGGGCTAGTATATGCTTTGCTTGGAGAGGCTTAATAGACAACAAGGGTTTTTTTTTCCCTGTACCTTTTTTCACAAATAGTAGGTTAGGAGAAATAAATTGCTTTAAATGCAGAAAATTATTTAGAAATGGTATTTTAAGGAATACAGGCAAATTTTCTATATCATACAGAATTAATCCAAGCTCAGCAAATGTTCTTTAATTAGAAACACCTTTAGAGAGGAAGCAGCCAGAAATAACAATCAGTAACATGATGGGAGCTACTAACCAACCTCAAACCAGGAGCTCTCCAGTATACCTCCCTCCCTGGAAGTATTTTGCTAGAGAAGTGTGGGAAGGGGTAGATTTGTGCAAGTGGAACAGAAAGTATTCTTTAGCAAAATGATGTGACTAATATTTTCTTTGAGAAAAAACAGACTGAAAACATAGAGTTAATATATTGTTTTAGACATCACAGAATGATGAAAGCAGAACGTCTGCTCAGCTTATGAACAACCACGAAAAAGCCCCCTACATTTTGAAAAATTCATCCAGTTTGAGTCGACAATGAATTCTTGTTCTAGAAATCAAATATAATTGCTGTAACATTTCAAAAAAACCCCTAAATGCACGGCTGAGTACCTTAAGAGCAGCCTGTTTGCACAGCAGCCAAGTGATACACCTCTGAGAGCTACTGTTAGCTGCTGCAGGGAAGATAAATCAGGAAAATGCTGAGTTGAGGTGCAATTTGACAGTTATTAGCAGAACAGGAGTAATTTGATGAAGGAAAAAAATCTGACAAAATCTCAGTTCACAGCAACAGATTTTGGAAGCCTATTTGCACATAAATTGGAAAAAATAATTCTTGCATTAGAAACTGATGAAGATGAAACAATATACCCTAAATCCTAACATATTTGAAATTATTTTCTTTGATTCAAAGCTGATAATCCTGTAACAGGCAGTAACTAAACAAGGGTTTTACCAGACTTGCTCTGCATGTTGAAGAGACTGCACAGCCTGATCCTGATCTGGGGCCATTCAACTATCGGAATAACCGGATTTACTGCTATTCGCACCTTTGTTTTTGCCATTTGAAAGCATCCACAGTGTGCAAAACACTGGGCTGTGTTTTAAGCATTAGCAGCATAAATATCCCCTCGTGTACCGTATACTTCACCACTTCTGGCTTCCCGTAAATCAAGCATAGAACCAATCATCTTTTTTATGTTGGACGCTAATGGCAACTCTATTATTCAAATTCAGGCTCCGTGGAGTCGCCTCTTGCAGGGATGTAAAGCAGGCTTATGACTGAGCAAGGAAGATTCAAATCTGGCCATTATCTTCCCACTACAACCCCACCACCTCTTTCAATTTATCTGCATCTTTCAATTTATCTCTTCTGTGCAAAAGGCATTTTTTTTTTAAAAAAAACCCCTTCTGTAAACAGGGAAAACAAATTAGAAAGCTTTTTCTGCTCTTCAAGAACCACCTCTTTGTGTCCCCATAAATGTTCAGTGTAAATGTTTTTGCTCATATGCTCGTAAGCAGAGCTGTTCTTTACTGCGTTACAATCAGACGCAGAGATTAAGAGATATCTTTCATGTCATTATATCAAACTTGTGTACAAACATACAAGGGGATTTTATAGACTGTTGTCTTTTCTGCTTACCACTGAATGCTCACACCAGCACGAGATGCAGTAAAAGGGAGCAATACCTTCCCTGTGTTTACTGTGCCCACCAAGAATCATTAAAAAAAAACCCAAATAAAACAACTTAGCCATGATTTCAGCAGCACAAACTGTTCTCCCACGGGGTTTCTCTTTTTCTTCTCCCCCTCCCCTCACCTTTCAGTTCATGAAGATAGGGAACATGAAAACTAAATGGATTTGTGTGTAAATAATTTAAGTTTTCAGGCACATCCAACTAATTCCTAAGTTCATCCAAGGAGCTGGCCAGATTCAGCTGATTCTAGCGGTATTTTAAACAGCATTCTGGAGAGGTAGTCACAAAAGGTTGTGAGGAAATGCTGAACAGCTGTGTTGATTGAGTTGTTTTAAAACAACACGTGTTGAAACTCTACCTATCCTTCCTGAACACAGCTGACAGGGAGACGTTACCAGCTGTCCGGAACTGCCACTGCGTTCTGGAGACTCGTGCCCACACAAGAGGGACTTTGTGAGCGGGGTGAGCTCTGGTACATCTAGGGAAGATGAAGAGAATTACAAAGGCTGAGCATCATTTTCCTGCCAAGTGGTAGGAAAACATGTGGCAACATAAAGCATCTTTAGGAGTACAAGTCCCACAGGGCAGACATCCACACAAGCTGAGCTGAACCTACGAGCCAAGTAGCCTTAAACCGAGGTCCAATGGGGACTGGGAAGCAAAGGGATGGTAGTAACTCTGCTCCTCTTTAAGCCATGATGGGAAATAGAGAGTATTTTGTGTATTTTTAAACATCCTAAGTACAAACATTGGATTTACTCTTGCAGGAAGTCTAACAATTAACCTTTACTACACTTGCACATCAAGTCATGTTTCTTGTGCTAAATAAACAATACCAAACTCTGTCAGCTAAAGGGGATGAAAAGACAATCTAGGGACTTGCATTTTGTCTTTTAGACTTTTAAAAGCCAGAATATAAAGCTTTCCATTCTGCTTGCTTAATAACACAAGTGGTCCCTCCCCGGCACACGGCTATCAACATGTTGGAAGAGGAGTCTGCAAAATTGGGCCAGAGAAATCAGTCTGTCACACAACTGAGGTCTGTTCCTCTGACTTACAGCTACAACTCTTCATTGTACAAACTGAACTAGAAGAAACAGCAAAGAAATACAATTGTATTTCAGGATATAACAGCCATTTTAGTAATAGTGCTTTGCCTGCATAGGAAATGGTTGCTTAAAGTGAAGAAATCATTTTGCCTTGTGGAAACCTTGAGCAGGTTAGTAAACCACTACTGTACCAGAGATTAATTTCTGCAGTCAGGTTTCTATCTTCAAATTCACTGAAGTGGAGATTTATTGCAACAAAACCAGAGAAAACCACTGGAGGGATATGTTGGAAGTGGAGCAGGACAAAAGGAAAACAAACACAGAAAATACAATATTCCTGGATTTGCAGTGCAACCCTCGCGGATTTATTCCAAATGGGCTTGCGTTTCCAGCCTAAATTAACATGGCTCTTACTAATAACCTAAATCACACAGAGATAAGATGTGGTGAAGAGTTAAGTTTTGCAGAATGTGTTTTGTATGAGTTTCATTAGAAATAGCTCTAAATACCTTTAAGAGTTATCATCTTAATGAAATGCTTACTCTTGAGGGGAAATTTTGAGCCCTTCAGCAGAAAGCAACCTCATTGTAAGAAGAACTTTAACAGCTCTGAAGTGCTGTTTATGCAGTGGGAACCCTCTTTAAATCAAACATGTTTAAAAGTGTCCTTGTTCTAAAGTTGCCTGTACTGGCCATCCCTTCACAAATTTATGTCTTCATGCTTGGCAGAGTAATAATGTCCACAGCCCCACATAAGATGTCTGTGAGCAACAAAGACTCTTCCATCTGGCTGATCTTCCCACACTGCACGGAAGAATTAAGTGCCTCATAGTCCTTGTGTGGGGAAGCCACTCTAAAACTAAATGTGTAACATTTTCTGTCTATTAGACATGTAAAACACAGGTGTGTTGAGAAATGGGCATTAATTGATTCTGACAAAGAATCACCCCAAGGCAGTCCATCATCATAACAAAATAGGCAGTAATGCCTATCGAATTATAGTTCTGACCTTTGGTGATGTGAAAAACAGTATTTATTTCCTTCCTCCAAAAAGCAAAAAAACCTGCTGCAATCTCTTGCTTGAAAGTTCAAAATTGAAATTGTTCTCCCTCTGGCCCAGCTGACAGCATTAGTTGTGGAGAAGCTCGCTTCCAGAGGAAGTGGAATGTAAAAACAAAGTTGCTGTGACCTTAACAATAATCCTGTTTGCATATTACAATACATTTTCCTACTATAACAAGGCAAAGTCCCTTGTGTTCCGGTCAGAAAAAGTCATCTTCCAGTAAAAGCATACTGTGATCAATAGCATTTTCTTAATATATTATATTATCTCTCACTGAAACACTTTTTCACTTGGCATTTCAGGCTGCCAACTAGGGGAAATTCATGACAAAGCTAAGATAGTAAATGAGATACTGCAAATTAATTCCATCCAAGAGTAATCTTTTCGTTTGTGAACAATTTGACAAGCCCATGTTGTCCGACTTCAGCAGAAGCCTTCTCAGCTTCAAAGATACATGAAACAGAAGAATCTGCTCCACAACCACACCAATCTTCACTTTAGCCTGAATAATTTTGTGTTGAAATACATTACATTTTCAACAACCAGCTCTGACACCAGAATTGATGGGGCATTCTTTAAATATTAGTTTAGAAAATAGACTGAGAAATCTGCCATGCCATATCTATTGTGAAATCCTGTTTTCAAGTTACAGCCCAGAGCATGGCAGAGCACAGGAATTCTGCTCTTCTGAAAAGGTTTTACTACCAACTCGCCTGCAACCCAATCCCAAGTGATGAAAATGCCAACTGAAGGATCTCAATTTGGTGCCAGCAAAGTTCAAAGAGAGCTTTGTCACAGTGGGCATTACAGCAAAGTACTTCTCTATCTGCACGTCTGAGCTCACTTTTGCTATGACGAGCAGTATCTTTATTCGCCCCTTGGAGTTAATGGCCTTTTGTAGGCTGAAAGGGCGACCCCATGGCAGGCACACAGCCAGGAGCAGAGAGCCTTCCACACGAGAGCCCACCATCGTTTTAACAATAGCAGTTGTGGATTTACTGAGAGCAACTGGTGTTCTGCATAGTCCAAAGAGGCATGATCCTGCAAAAAGCCTGGGGTGCATGCAGGATATTGTCAGTAGGATTACTTACATGCACCTGATCTCGGCACAATTAGGTGAAGAACCACTGCTGTATTAATATTTCACCATAAGGATTAAGGGGCAGGCAGCTGTCGAACACTCATGCTGTAGCAATGCTCTCTGTAAGAATTCTCTAGCTGGAACATGTAAAGGCTGCACCATTACCCCAAAGAGTTTATCATCCAAACCCCGAATTAAAGAGATACTTTAGTATGTACCCTTTTTTAAGCTCACAGGGTAGGCTCACTGAATAATTGTATTCTTCCAGTGAAGCATGTGCTCAGTTTTTTTCTACATCAAGACTCATGTTGAAAACAGCATAAAAGGAATGGGAGAAAATGGATGAAAATTTAATTTACATCTGCAAATCCCAACACCTCATGAGATCAGAAACATGTAAAGGGCCAAACAACTCATCTACCCAAGAAGTCATTCATAAAAGATAAATGTCCTTTTTAAATGTGGAGGAAATTCATGCAGGGAAGATGCACAGTACTCAACTATGAAATAAATCCAAAAAGCCTCAGATACATTTGTGAGAAAGAGGAGGCAAAAATAAGATTGCTCCCACTGCTAAACAGGAGCACAGATGACATTATAAGTAAACTGGATGGGAAAGACAATATAACTAAGGTTTTGAAGGACAGGACAAAGTTTGTGGGGGTTCCAAGCTGTGCAGTTTTGTGATTTTTTTTTTTAATAAAATAAATTAGGCAGCAAATCTTCATGTAAATGAGCACTTATAAAACAGCCTTTCTAGGTGAATCATTTCTTTTACGATTAATAAAATCTGCAATCTGAGTAACAACATTCTGATGACTTTTTGCCATTTGCAATTATCGCTCATCCCAGCACCAAGAAACTCATTATTATTAAAGCTGACAAAAGGAATACTTAACTACTTCCATGAAAGGACTTAATTTTTAAAAGAATCTCAAATTTCTAAGCTTTGTTTCTACTTCGAAACCTTGAATGTGAAAAATGAGGCCATCCTAGCAACCCTTGTGTACACCACCTTCAATTTCCAACAAGTAATATGGATAAAAGCATCTAATTTGTACAGTAACACAACACATTACAGAATAACACTTCTTTGATTTAAAAGCAGCCTACAAAGACTATGGAGTTAACATAAACCCCCTGAAACTATGAACATACAGTTTATACCACAAAAATACCTATTTTAACCTTTTTTATAGCAGTTTTCTCCCAAGTAACTAAAACCATTTAACAGTTACTGCAGGACTATTAGCACTCATGTGAATAAGAGTATATAATCTCTATTTTAATGACATGGAAGTTGGGGCACAACTATTACCAAGACAGCTGTGGCAGAGATAGGAACAGGAACTACCCAGTTCTGAGCTCTGTGACTAAATTAAGGTCTATCTAACATGTATTATCTATAGGCAAAAAGGAACATAAGTATTTGGTTTGGCACCTACAGAGATGTTAGTGTAAGTGTGGTCTGTGCCTCATTCCATCCTTGCTCCCTAGGTAACAGTACAGTAAAATCAGAGCCCTGTTTACAAAAAAACCAAAACCCCAACAGATTTAACTGATAATGGTAAATGGACTCAAACACAAAAAAATACTGCCTTATGCACAGGTTCTTGGCAAACATCGATCCAAGTTTTTTATAAACACAGATCTCCAGTTTGCCATGATTTAGTGGGTGGTTAAAGGTGTGGAGCACACAGTGAGCCAGAATCTTCCTGGGGCATGCAGAAAGAGAGGCAACAGGCACAAGCCACATTAAGGGAAAATCTGGTAAGAGAGAAGGAAGAAAGATTTAGAGTGCGTGCTTAACCAGCAGAAGGCTGAGAGCCCTCATCCTCAGGGGTATTGAAGGACTCATTTGAACATGGACACAGCCCTAAACAACTCACCCTGCCTCTACAGTTGGCCTGCTTTGAGCAGGAGCTTGGACAAGATGACCCCTCTAAGGTCTCACCCAAACTGAATTGTTCTTTGAGTATCACACCAAAGACAAATGTGGTTGCTATTTGATTTTGCTGCTGAATCCCAAAGCTTATCACAAATTCACACAAGATGCGTGACCTGGGATTTCTGTGACTAACTTTTCCTTCTTCATTTGTCTTACTCCTTCTCCTGAAGGGGGTGAAATGAAACAAATTCAAATCATTGCTTTCACCCACTGGATTATGAGAAAAAATGAAACGCAAAACGCAATCACTTTGTTCAAGTTCCTAAACACGTGATCATGTGGGGTCTCGCTTTGAGTTTACACACTCTCCTGACCTTCTCCCCTCGTAAGAAATACTCCAAAAACCAATCAGTCTGCTGTGCAGGGAGACCCACAGTTATTAAAATAACTTCATCACCAAAACAGCTCTCAACTTCTTCATTTCAAATTCCTCCCCACCACCCGCACTTTTATAAGAGGTGCTGCATATGGTGAAAACTAATTCAGTCTGAACCAGAAAAAACTGGGGTTAAGTACCTCTTCAGCTGGAATACAAAAATTGCAACCACACGTGATTGTCAGGATATACAGGGCTACAGTCAATACGCAGAAGTACTTTTTATATCCTTCAGAAAAACTAAGTGAGTTAAAAGGCCTTTTAAGGAGAACAGCTGAGCCAGGAAAATCAAAAACCGGTTAAGACAGACAAGTGTAACTCCTACACACATCCCATTCTCAGAGGGAGATAAAGTCCATCCTGCAACTCAAGTACCTTTCAAACAACTTTCACACATAACAGAAGCCTTCAGGAGAAAGCCTGGACACACCTGGCTTCTCTTTTCCAAATTACTCTTTTTTAATTCTTCTGTTATAACTGGATCACAGCTACCATGGCAAAAGCAGCTGGGGGCATACCACAGCCTAACATAATGCCAGAATCACAGAATATGCTGAGCTGGAAGGGACCTACAAGGATCATCGAGTCCAATTCTAAGCCCTGCACAGGACCACCCCCAAGAGTCATGTATGAACATGCTGGGACTCTCCTTTCATGGATGTGAAACAAAAAGAAGATCAGCCACATGAGCAGTGATATTTGGGTGCCCAAGTCACTCTGCAGTAATTGGATATTCAGCCTAAGATTACCTGAGGCATTTCATACTGATGGGACCGGGCGATGTGGCAACTTATCACGAGCCAGATTTGCTAGACATTCACCACCACAGAAAGTGAATTAAACTGTCACTCATCACTGTATGAGCTGCACTAGTGTAGCTTTGTTTTCATGAGTTGGACAACACTTCTTTGAATTAAAAACAAAACACTTTGTCACAAGTTGAAGTCTTCATCCTCCTTTCTGTACATTTTCTTTTCCTTTCCACTTCTCTTACTTATTTTCTGCTCAGCTATTTTTTTCACTGACTTAATATGTTTAACTCTCTCTGCTCTACTTACTTGCCCCCCAATGCCTTCTTTTGTTCCCCTCCTGAGTAGATCTTAACAGGGGATTTGCACATGAGCTCCAGTCACCCTGGCTGAACTAGTAATTATAACCTCAGCACTGAACTACTGATGCCCTCTTGGTCCTTCCCCTAAGACACCAGTCAGCAAAGCTTGTAGGAGCAGAGGAATATGTCTCCTTTCCCCAAGAAATGTCTGATCAGCATGTCAAGCTAAGGCTGAGACTGTATTCCTGAGTGTCTTGTTCTCTGGCATATCTCCCAACATACATGCTCTATTAAAATATAGGAAAAGCAGATACATTACTCATCATGAGGGCCCCTAAAAGAGAATAAAAATGTGGAGAACATTTGATTTAACTACAGTTGCAGTTGTTGGCATCCGCAATTTGCAACATCACACACACATGCAGGGACAAACATAAAAAAAGAAGTCTCGCTCATAATTCAGACTCAATTTCCAGTAACATTTTCATGTATATATTATTATTATATACACTGCTTATGGCGGTGTACTGGCAGCACAGAAAAAAGGATTAAATACACTGTCCCATGCACACTTGTACACACCCAAGCATACATACAATTTCCTGTTCTATTGTGAATATACGCATGCCAGGAATTGAAAAAGGTTTTTAAATTATCAAAGCTACATGGCAAGCTTTAAGCTAGTTGCTCATGGAAATAAACCCACTCCCAAGAGTGTTTCACTATTTCCAAAGTGTAACTCATACACATTTATGGGAAGAGGTTGCCAGAAACATTACGATGAAGATGCACTGGGGATACTGAGGTGTTCAGTAAGGAATCCTGTGAAGAAAGAGCAAACACTGAAACTTAAGGAATGCACAACACTGTATGAGAAAGATTAGACAGACTGAAAATACAAAAAAATAAAATAATACAGGAGTTGGTGGTCTGGGTAGACAGTAGGTAGAATTTAAGCCAGCAACAAGCCCTTGAATCAAAGACCACGTACATTCACCCTGGGCTAAGTTAGCAAGAGCAGAGCCAGCAGGACCAGAGTAACAATCCTTACCCTTTCATGCAGGATTTGTGAGCCCTCTAGAACAAGGTGGCTTTAACAGACCAGGGCAAGTCCCACGAGGATATCAGTGCCTAGAATACAGGTCTCCCCCCACCTCATTATGTTTTCCAATTCCCCAAAGGGAAGGTGCAAACAAGACTGAGCGAACCTATTCTTTACACAACAGAAGTATGACAAGAATAAAGAAGTTGCAACAATGACAATTCAAATTATAAATGAAGAAACTATCCTTTATGAGGTGGTGAAACATGGCAACGGGGGTCTTAAAGATATCCAAAACCCAACTGGATGTGGCCCTGGGCAACCTGCTTTAACTGACCTTGCTCTGAGCAGGAGGCTGGACTAGACAGCTGCACAGGTCTTTTCCAGCCTGAATTATCCCCAAAATTTAAATATTTGGATGGGAGAAGCCAAAAAGCTGGTCAAAGGAGGCCAAGAGGACAACAAATAGCACAAAGGGACACGATTAGCTCCATGATGAAAAAACAGGGGATTGCAAAAAGAAGGTAGAAAAGAGGCTAAGTAAGAAACATAGGAGGCTGAAAAAGAAGGTGAAAGCAGAGGATCAAGACTGAGGAAGAGGCAAAAAAAAAAATCGAATCTCTGTTCACTAAATTGCACTTTCTTGCCGTAGGCAGGAGGTAAAAAATTCCACAAGAGTCATTCAACAATGAAGTCAAGTATTTAAGTTTCTACTCTAATGTGCTCAGTAGAATTGGATAAAAGAGGGAATCAGTTCTCCCTTTCCCTTCACCATGCCCCCAAGAATCCAAGTAACCTTTAATCTCCCTTTTACAAATATTTAAACTCAATCTTGCAAACTACACAGATATTTTAACTATGTACACTACAAGGAATGTTACATTTGTAACATAAAAATACGTGAGCATTTACCATCTTAAATCTCAAGGTTCACTACACCCAAACACACTCCTGATAGCTTTTTTTAAGATGCAGCCCCATAAGTCTAGGCCTATATACACAAAAAACTTTGCTCCCTCTTGGAGCTACACCACCAAATTTAAATACTCCTGATCAGGTTTACAGCATTAGCATTTATCATACTACAGTATTTTTCTATCGTAACAGATCCTCAGTTGCAGGTGCTGCAACAGGGGCTTGCTGCAGTCACTGAAAGAGAAAGCACAGCCCGAAACGTGTTCCTCTAATAAAATTAGACGCCATGGAAAAAACACAAGAAGAGAGATATCTGCACTTACCCTGCGATATCCAGAATCTGTACCAAAATCAACCTCAGGTGTAACAGTCAGTAAACAGGACAGCAAACCCTTGCATTTAGCAGAAGATTTCTGGGAAGCCAGATTACCTAGAAAGAGTTGAAAAGAGTTATTTTAATACATGAAGATGAAATCACCAATGCTTAACAAGAATAGGCTTCAAGTGAGTCACAGAAAAAAAACCCTGTACAATGGGAGATCACCATAATCGGCATGAAGAATTCAAACCCCAGAAGGTGACAGAAATTTGTTAAAAAGCATGGGGACTTAGAGGCTGGTAGACACTTAGGGTTTAGCCAAGAACATCTAATACCCAAGATAACATGATGTTAACCCTCTAATCAAGGATGTGGAGGAGACCAGAAAGAGCACGATATTTTGCTTAATTAGTTGCTATCAAAGAGAGGATGAGTTCAAGTACTTGCAAAAACAAGGCAATCTAAGACTATTTAAAAGTTTAATAGCATTCTAGAGTCTTTGGTAACATTGGGTTTGCCTGTGAAATCAAAATAATCCCTGGAGATAAATTTAAAGGAATATATCTCATTTTAATGCCCAGAGTAAAATGACTATTCATTAAAGCAAAGCAGTTTTATCCCTACATTCTCCATCTCAGATGCAATACATACTAAAGTAATCTTTATGACAGGAAGTGGCATGTAATCCTGCAAGAATGAACTGCTGTCGTTATCTGCAAATCAATACAATTTTTTTTCAGTGGGTATAACAGTACCTATTGATTTCACGTTTTTAGCACTGGAGTTTCAGTTTCTACTAAGAAGATTCTTACAGTGGCAAGATTGCTGCATACATGTAATTGACTTCATACAAACCAATCTGAAGTTTACAGTGCAGTTCTCTGGAATGCAATCAGACCTTCCCTCTCATTGCCTCAGCTTAAGCTTTTTCCATTTTATATAAACTTTATGTTTTGTGTAATTATAATAATTGCAAAGTGGTGGAGCAGCACTTCACTAATCCTATCTGCAAGCTGTATAAAGTTTACCATGCCAAATATGCCCTTGGAAGGCATCTCCCTATCCTGCTAGCATGTTATTCAAGAATATTTTTATGACTTTTGCTATGTATAAATAGCCTGACCAAACACTTTCCCTTGTGAAAACCTAAAAATGGGTCAGTGCTGAGTAGCTACAGCCCAAAGAGCTGTGGTGAAGGTGAGATGGTAAAGAAGCCGCACACATTAAAACTAAATGACTTATCCAAGGTCACTTTGTGGATCTGCCAGGCATTGAGTTTAATAATACTGTTGAATTCCTACTATATTTCTGCAAATGAAGCATACAGCAACTTTGGCTTGACCAGCTGATCAAACAGCTCATGTTGCAATGAATGGCCTGTAATGAGAGCTGGCTGAAAGGCACAACACACCATCACATTGAGGAAGAAAGGAAAAAAATAACAGAAAATCAGACCACTTAAATAAGAGTTTAAAAGGATAGGATAAGGACCAGATGAATGACATTCCAAATCAGGTTAGGAACACTAAAGCCCTGACAGAATTAAATCTGGTGAGGGACATCAAGGACAACCACAAATGTTTCCATAGGTACATTTGTTACAACAAAGAAGTCTAGGGAAAGTGTCAGCCCTATTCAGAAGAAAACGGGAGACCTGGTTGCCCATGATACGGAGAATGTTCAGGTACTCAATGACTTTTTTGCCTCAGTCTTCAGCGACAGGTGCTCCAGCCACACCTCCTGCGACACAGGCAGGGACTGGGAGAACAAAGAACCACCTACTGTAGGAGAAGATATGGGTCAAGACCATCTAAGGAACCTGAAAGCACTGAAGGCCAGGTTGGATGTTGGTTAAGCCACTTGGTGTAGTGGAAGGTGTTCCTGCCTGCGGCAAGGGGCTTGGAGTTAGATCATCTTTAAAATCCCTTCCAACCAAACCATTCTATGTTTCTGTAAAACACACAAAACATTTACATGCAGCAAAAAACAAGTCCTGTCTAACCACTAGCCAGCTGCAGGTTAGTTTCTTGAAAACATAAAGTAAGATAACAAAAGAGGAAGCACAAGAAGAGCCTCAGGAAGGCATGAGCATATAAACATCTCACCCACATTATCCTCCCTCAACTTCACTCTGTCATACAGAGCTCCATGCTCCTCCTGAGCCTGTTTTCTTTAGAGATCTAGACTACTTTTGGAGTTAAGGCTTTTCAAGTAATTGTTCTACTTATTTATCTATTTAACACTTCTTGAACACCTTGTTGTGAAATTTTAACTGAGTATTTCTGACTTTCACAAGACAACTAGAGAAGATACATACTCTGGACTGCCTAAAAATGCTCAAACAAAAATAGAATCTTTTTGTTTTGCTTTTTGTTTTTTGAAGAGAGTCCTGTTTTCATGAAGCAGTTCATGGAAAGGAAAGAAGAATCTCAAGGGAGTAATTTCTGTTTTGCATAGTGACTCATCATATCGTAGTTACCCCACCATCTCCCAAGGCAACACCAGGCCAGAGCTGCTCTGAAAGATCCCCTTAGGGAAATACCACTTTTCAAAGCCATCTCAAAAACTCTTATTCCAGGACTTCACAGAACAGAAAAAAAGCCTGTGACAACAATAAAAAATAAAATGGGTTTCAGGGAAGAAGCCTGAGAAGCCAATGACAGTTTTACATGAAGGAAACCTTTTTTCTTTCTCACCTCAGTAATGAAAGACATGAAGAATATTTACAAAGTGCATTGCAGGCTGTAGACGGCAGTGTGAGACAAAACAGAACTCACAGCTGGATATGGGACATCTGAAGAAAGAAGGATCAGAGGAAAAATGGAGCAAGAAAAGCAATAATCTGTCACCATCAAAATGGTACACAAGACGGGCCAAAGTTTGAAATCTGTTTGCAGACTCCTGGACACTCAGTTCCAAAGAAGTGTAAAACTATTACATGGGGAAATACAAAGACAGAATTAATGACCTGTAACATACTGAAATTTACATTATTTACTAGCATTTGGGTGAGTTTTCCTTCCTTTCCTTTAGAAAATCTTGGCTGTTTGTAGGAAAGGATTTTAATCTTACCAAAGCATTACTGCAGTTGCCATTGAGGGGGAACAAGGACAGCAACACCTGCCAGGCAGTTCTGAACAACTAGAATAAAATATTGAAACTGGAAAAGGCAGAAACACAGCAAGGAGCTTTCAACAGCAAACCCAAAGGCTGTCTCTCATTATAGTGTACTACCTGTACAGGTAAAGCTCTCATTCCCTCTATCAAGTTGAAGGTCCCTGACAGAAGCCACAGCTGCAGCCTTATCTCTCCCTCGTGAGTCTAACTACAATATGGACAGGTCAAGCATCGTCCCATGCCTAAATAAGTGACTTGAAGCAACCTGATGGAAACCAGGCACCTACTTGGATACCACATCATTGTAGTAGCAAGCTTCAAGAAGGAGAGAGCTCATTCCTCAGGGTAAAACCAGCTGCAGGCCATGATACAAGAAGTGTGTCAACTCACCTACTTCATCAACATGTGCATCGTCATAAAGGGACAGAATAATCAGAAGTGTCTTTGGCTCAAATGACCTGGTCAGTAAAGCAGGTCTGGATCTTTTGGAGAGAGCAGCTAGATCAGCTGGACTCCCCTGAACTTCAACAGCTCTGGGTTGGACAAAGAAGAGTTCAGCTGCACCAGTAAAAATGAGGCATGGTGACAACATAAGCAATTAACAGAAAGCTCAGCTTTAAGTAGTAAATTAAAAAAAAAAAAAAAAAGGCTTCCAAAAGGCAAGAGAGGATGAGGGAGACAAGTAAGGTAAGGAGCAGGCAGCAACATCTGGCAACTCAGTACTGCAATGAGGACTGTTCCAGAGATCCCCCAAAGTACAGATCACCCAACAGCCACCAGCAGAGCACAACATAGCCCACAGTGAGGATGCAACACATCATACGGAGTGCCCTCCCACATCTCACTCGTAGTTAAAAGAAGTATTTGGAAAAGAAGAAAGATAAAGCCAAGGAAGTAGAGGCAGTTATTGCAGGCTAATTAATCAGAAAAGTTTAACACAAAAATACTCTATGAAAGCCTGCCTGTGCAAACAAGCTATAAACCAACTCTGAAGCACAAAGTGCTTGAAAAATGCCCTTTACAAGCTGTGTTGCCCTGCAAACAACCTCATACCGGACAGAGGCACGGCAGGAGCACACTCTCTTTGCAAATAAACAAGGCAAAGAAAAGCAAATCAGAGCCAGGCGGGGAGTGGAGTGGGGAGACTCCATTATAAAATATACACACTTACTAGGCAGGCCCAGCAGAAGTTTCACACACAGCAGAAGGGTGCTTACAAGGCAGTGTATCTGCCAAGTCACGATCAGTCACTGCAAACAGCCAAGCCCAGCACACCTGAGAAGTTACACAGACATGGGAGGCAAGCACAGACTGATGCACCCAAAGCTGTGAGCGCTGGGCAGGTTAGGGACAGCTCCTGTGCTGTCTCAGTTATCTTTAGTGTATTTAGACTGGAGCTATTCCAGCTGTACAAAGAAAAACTTTAAAATGCCTGATGTGACCTGTTGGCCTAATGTTTGCCAGAAACTGAGCAAGTGGTCCGAGAAGAGAGTAATTACAGATCCCACAAGAAGCTACTCAAGCTCTGAAGTTGAGCAAAGCTGCAGCCAAGAGCTGCAGGCTGGATCGAAAAAATAAAATGCAGGACTGGAAGTGAAGGATCCATCCATTTTCACAGTCCCACATGACTTTACAAGGAGTGACTGCTCTACACAATGATGTCTGCAGAACACTATTGTTATGTTTACTCTAATATATTATTTATTACAGAATTTACAGATCTCTCTTTTCCCTAACTGACAACCAGCCAACCACTAATTTGCAAGCTAAAACGCTGCAAGGTCTGCAGATCCCAGAGCATTTGCAAGCCATAAGGATTCTGAGGTGCTTGGGAAAAGCCTGGCAATGCTGCCAGTCCTTGCTAAAGTCCAAAGAATTTAAGCCACAGTCACCAAAACTACAGAACTACTTGGGAAAAATGACCAGAGAAGGACGTCAGCATATACATAAACTTTAAGACGCAAAACTTTTTAACAGCAACAAATGAGAGCATCACTGTACTATCTACAGGCTCTGGGCTTGAAATGACAGTTGCTGGACACCTAAGACTACTTGGTATGTTTCACTCAGTGTTTTTCACAATCACACTCGTCTTTGAGAGCAGGCTGGGAACCATGAACATCTCTTCATCAAAGATTTAGTCAGACAATAACCCTGAGGTTACTCTGTGTAATACCTCAAATCCCCCAAACTCAAATGCTGACCTGTGTTTCAAAGGGTTAAGCAGTAGAAGGAGAAGGGGAGAATAATATTAGCTCAGTACCCCTCTGTTCCATTACATTGACAAATTAACTCCTCCTATGACATCACATAACTTTTGAGAAAACATTCGTGGTTTAAAACTGGTTGTTCAGTTTGTATTCCTGCCTGGATAATCACTTCTTTAAAAGGAAATATACATCAATAATATTCATGGGGAGCTTCATAAGAGCTTGGCAAACAGTTCTGACAAAACAAAAACCTCAAACAGAAGGATTACTCATAAAATGCTACATCAACAACTCTTTTGACAGACATCTGGATTATGCTGCTCTTTAAAAGGGAAAAACAAAGATGTCACTTCGAAGTTTAAATGGAAACAGTGAAATATGCCATTAAAAATACCACATCATAAACAAAGCTATTTTTGCAAACTCAAACGCAATGAGCAATTATGACAAAGTTTGCCAAGATAATTTACATACACTCATTTTTATTTAAAAAATGTTTTCAAAACACTAGAAGATGTACAGAAATTACAGGTTAGTAATGAGTTTATAGACCTACAAGATCAGATATCCAGCATTAGCAGTCTGTCAAGTCTCATCTTTTTCTCTGAAGGCCCTTAAGTTGATGCTGTAAATGAAGTTTAAGCATACATACCTACCCAACTGAACAGAATTCCAGAAAGAAATGCAGGTAGATGCTTTAGGAGCCCATCCTTGGACCATGTAATTCACTATCACTCCCTTAAACCATGTTAACCCATTGCGCTATCCAGATGACGTTAATTTCTGTCGTATTTTGTAGTTGACTCAAAACCAGATCAGTATGATGCTGCCAATAGGAATTTCTGACTCATTCCATGTTTATTTACTTTTTCATTCCCATTAAAAGCTCAAGGAAAGCTGCTAAGATGTCTGTGGTTCAAAACAGATATGTAAAATACCCATGAAAAAAGAAATCACTGAAAAGACCATTTATTCAAAAATTACAGAGTTATTATGGATCACAAATGTTCAGTTTAAAATTCTTCACTGGAGTAATGAGGTTTCTTTGAAGAAAAATACATTCAGTCTAATAAAAGGGGTGGATTTCCTTAAAGTAGAGTCAACCTCACAATTCCCTGAAGTCCACTGGATTTGCCGGAAATTGGATGAAGGTCACAGAACCATAGAATGGTTTGGGTTGGAAGGGAGCTTAAAAACCATCTTGTTCCAATTGCTCTGCCATGGGCAGGGACATCTTCCTCTAGACTAGGTTGTTCAAAGCCCCATCCAACCTGGCCTTAAACACTTCCAGGGATGGGGCAGCCACAGCTTCTTTGGGCAACCTCTGCCAGAGCCTCACCACGCTCCCGGGGAAGAATTGGTTCCCAATACCTAATCCAAATCTACCCTCAGTTTAAAGCCATTCCCTCTTGTCCTAACACTGCATGCCCTTGTAAAAAGTCCCTTTCTGCTTTCTTGCTGCAGCCTTCCAGTACCTAAAAGGGGCCTACAAGGTCTCCCTGGAACCTTCTCTTCTCCAGGCCAAACAATCACAGCTCTCTCATTCTGTCTCCTCTAGAGAAGTACTCCAGCCCTCTGATCATCTTTGTGGCCCTAGAGAAGAAGATCCTTCATGACATTCTGGGCTGCAATTGCCCATTGCCAGGTCATGTCCAGCCTTTTATCTACAAGCACCCCAAGTCCTTCTCAGGGCTGCTCTCAATGCATTTTCCACTCAGCATGTATTTCTGCTTAGGATTGCCCCAGCCCAGGTGCAGGACCTTGTACTTGGCCTTGCTGAACTTCATGAGCTTCCCACAGTCCCACCCCTCCAGACTTTCAGGGTCCTCCATACAGCATCTCTTCCCCTCCAGTGTGTCAACTTGCACCACACAGCTTGGTGTCACTGAAAAACTTGCTGAGGGTGCACTCAATCCCACTCTCCCATATTGCCATTGAAGATGTTAAGAAATGGTGGTCCCAAAACCGACCCCTGAGGAATGCTTCTCATCACTGCTCTCCACTTGGCCATTGACCCATTGACCACAACTCTTTGAGTGTGACCATCCTGCCCATTTTCATCCACTGAGTGGTCCAGCCATCAAATCCATGTCTCCCCAGTTTAGAGACAAAAATGCCATATTGCACGGTGATAAATGCTTTGCACAAGCCCAAATACATTACAGCAGTTGCATTTCCCTTACCCACCAATGCTCCCCATTGTAGAAGGCCACTAAATCTCCAACACATTCTAGTAATCTCCTTGATTTCTCATACCATGCTGCACTGTCCCTCCAACACATATCAGGGTAGTTGAAGTCCCCCATGAGGACCTGGGTTTGTGAACCTCAGGTTCCTCTTATCTATTTACAGAAGGTCTCATCCACTCAAGTCTTCCTGGTGGAGAACCCTGCAGAGGCCTCCACCATAAAAATCACCTGTCCCTGCCCTCCCTTTAAACCTGTCCCATAAGCTCTCAGTCAGCTTCTCATCACGCAGAGCTCCACGAACTCCAGCAGACCACTGACACCTCTTCCTCATTTCCATTTCCTGTCATTCCTGAAGAGCTGCATCCTTTCATTCCAGCACTCCAGCCACAGGAACCGTCCCACCACATCTACATGCTGCCAGTAAAGATCACAGCCCTGCAGGCATGCACACCACTCTAACTCCTCTTGTTTATTCTCATGCTATAAGCATTTGCAGAGAGGCATTTAAGCTGGGCCTTGATGAAGTCAACTTACTGGTTGGAATTCCTGCTCTCCTGCTGACCTGCAATCTCCTCTCCAGGCTCTGGGCATCTCTTGCTGGCACTGCCATCAAACTGATAGGAGTGGAATGGATTGAGGTTCTCCTCCATTGGAAACTTCAGTTTAAAGCCTTCTAAACTTATAGTTTAAAGGTAGCACGCAAATAAGTACATGTGTTGAAATACTTTTTATTTCTTTATTGAAGCGAAGACCAGCAAAGATACCTTCTGAAAATAGCTTAAAGTCACTGAGATTAGAAGACTGAAAGCTTTAGGACAGCTCGACTAACATATCTTCCCAATGTCACTGCTTCACTGAAGCAGCTAGAGAGACTAGCATTCAAAGCACTGAAGCATTTGAGACTGAGAAGACATCAAGTTCTTTGACACCATGAGCTGACTTTCTGCAGTTCAGTGTCTTTTCCAGATACTTGTCAAAAGTCAACAGAAACAGAACAAAACCTGTTGGTTTGCCATTTCCTGATGGCTTTTAATACAAAGTCCTACTCTTCTAGTAAGACTCTCAGAGACTGCTGAGGAGTCAGGTAACATAACCTACTACAGGTGATGTGAAGGCAGCCAGATCCTGCCTTTTGTAGTGTGGGAAGAATGCTGGTAGGCAGGTGGAGAGCACCAGGATAGGATCAGGCTGCAGCAAAATAAGTCAGGGTGGTGGCAAGTAAGTACTTGGCTCTTAGGAGTCTTCTGTGTCCCTGCTTGTCTTACATGAGGCCCTGCACAATGCAAAGAAACTGAGCAGAGAACAGGAACTGCACTTTGTTCTCATGTACCAGAGACATTAGGGATGAGGGGAAAAAACTAGAAGTTCACTCTGTTCGATCTGATGCTGCAAAAAAGGAAGGGGGAGCATGGTCCCATTAGCTTGGAAACAACAGCCTGTGTTCAAAAGGGCAAAAGGAGCCATTTCTCTTATGATCTGAACTAACACTGCCAAATGCAAAGGGGAGGTAACATCCTTTTGCAATATTTAGGTACAAAGTAATCTGGTCTGGTAAAAATACAGCCAGGGTGGTAACGCTGCTAGAGTGTAGTATAACCAGCAACATGCTGCATCCCAAAAAGGTTTTCAAAGCTAGTGTCTACCTAGAGGATTCACCCTTTCAGTTTAGAGGGACTGACAAAAATCACCTCTGATTGCTCAAACACAGGCTCTATTTTCTCCCAGACTCATTTTGGATTGACAACTTGACCAGAACAGGGAAAATCATATCCTCCCCACAGGGATCAACATACTATTTACTGACTTCATAATTCCAACAGTCCTTTTCTAACCTTAGTCTGATTCTCTTGCATATTATAAGGCACAGGACTTAACCTCTTGCCTTTTTCAGCAAATAAAAAAACCCCTGTCACATTTACCAAATTTCTAGCAATGCCTTCTGGGTGCTGGCAAAAAATGTTAGTGATTAGTTATTCCCCCTGTCAAAATTTATTTGGGGGTTTTATTATTTATTATGAATTTTCTTGGCTTTTATTTCTAGACAACAAATCTTGTTATATTTTTGTTCAACAGACTGAAGACTCTTCCATTCTTGAATTTTCCCACATGGAAAAGTGAATAAATTCTTTTTCCTCTTGGATTGAGGTAATGTACGAATGCAAGAAATTCCAGTGGTTGGAAGGCATGTTTTTCCACCCTTAGCCACCACCATCACTCTTCTACCACGTCTCACTATATCACCCACCTCCTAGAAACGAAGAGAGACCTGAACACAACGTTCTGTGAGTGTCTGCAGTATGGTCAGACCCACATTTAGCACAGCCTCCCTGAAGTTCTTCTATGGATGTACACAGGGGGTTCTGGCACAGGCAACAACAGCTTTGTCGGACACTACAAGCTCATGTTCCTTGGCCATCAACTCACGGGTGGAGCAATGGCCCTCTTCTCTCCACTGACTCCAGAGGAAGCCCAAGACAACTAACTACCTTAGAATAGGACACCAAATTGTCATCATCATCATGACTAGGCTTTGCAAATGACAATTGCTAAAGTAGGAGAGCTCAGTTCCCATCCCTCACACATGCCAAATCAAATTATGTTTCTATACTGTTCTAGTTTCTTAACCAAATGGTGTCACCAAGGCAAATGCCTAGAAGCCATAAATATCAAACCTGCAATCACATTAAAAATACTTAATAGATTTTAGCTTAGCCTGACATGATCTATCTTCTATAAGCTTGTGTTGATTTGCATTAATTATATTTCTCTTACTCAATCCTTTACCAGCTGTCCCATTTATTACACCCCAATTCACTATTAAAATGACAAGACTCAAACTGTCACACCTTTGAGGCACAGATCTTGGCCACTTTTCCAAAGGAATGAATCAAACTTCCAAAGCTGACTGCCAGAGGCACTGGTGTAATGGAGCTCTAAATGTCCTCCCTCCACCTCCCAACTGCAGGACTAAAAAAATAGATGCAGTTTAATTTGTCATCCCCAAAGAAACAGCAGAATAAACAGATCAGCTTCAAAAGATCCCCTTTGGAGGAAAGAGAAGAAAGCAAGCAAAGACAGAAGAGGAAGTGTGGGAGGTGCACAGGTTACAGTCAATCAAACTTTGGATTCCATGAAAATAATTAGAAAAAGAAGCAATTCTTTCACAGTGAGAATTTGTTCTCCTGATGTAAATTGATGCATTTAGCATATATGACCATCACAGAATTCATTCAATTGCATGTGGAGATCATGCTGTTAAAATTGAGCTGCTAGATTTAACTTAAGAATTAAGTTATATAAAAACATAGGGTTTAGGCTTTTTACATATGGTGCCAAGAAACTTTCATCAGTGGGTAGCCTGAGCACTAACCTTCTCTAAGGAGAGTCAGCACTGCTTGCAGTCATCCAGATGACTACACACAAGATAAGTGGAGGAAAAGCACTTTCTTAAAGGATTTGTATTATCCTGGCCATCACATATTTACAGTTGCATGCATGGTGGGTGACACATCAGTGCTACCTGCAGTGTGTCCCAGCTAACAAGGTTCCTCAACAAGCTTGGAAGGCGTTCTCCTCACAACTGTTTTGAACTGAGGCATTACAGCACGTCATTTTACATCACTAAATGACTACTACCTTCATCATGCTTTGACCATATCTGCAGAGATAAATACTCAAGGCAAAGAACTGTAGTGCTTACCTTGATGCTCTTGTTTACAGCTCTGACTAAAACACAAGTTCAGCAGCTACACAAAGAGCAGAGAGCTTGCTCTTGTCTTAACAAACCAGCACCAGTGCAGGCAGGAAGGTACTCATTTTTTAGAAGTCAGATAGCACCCATGGAGAAGACTATTATTATTTGTCTTACAGCCTTCAGGCAGTGTCCTGCAGCCTGTCATCAAAGGCTTTGAACAGGACTACCACACACCCATTTATTGACATAGAGAATATGCTGATTACAGAGAGTATATACAGTGATCATGCTCCAGCACCAGGGATGCTGCTATTTACATCCCCATTTTTTAACTCATGGCCTAACAGTAATGTCAGGATTAGAACAGAAGCCTTCTCCCCAGCGCCAGCTCTCTGGTGATGTACTTTCCAGAAGGAAGCTCTCCACCTCATCTATCACCTTCATCCAAATGCTCCTCACTCAGTGCCCTCTCTTATGGTCCTAATTTGTCATATGCATAATTCAGAGGCTCTCAAAACACTGACTGCCTTCACGTGATTAGTTCAGACAACTGTCTGGTCCTACACCACTTCTACAAGCCACACAACCTAAACACCACAGTACAGGTACACACTGGTGAGTAGTCAATCTATCAAAACTGTTCTGATGAGCTGCACAGCTTCTGCAATGACTCACATTCAGAGATGTGCAAAACAGTGAATTTTCCAACAGTGCATGGATGTTTGTCCATGCTCCAAAGAACTTCAAATATATTGGTCTCTCATGACCCATCAAATGCGGAAATGCAGTTACTAGTGTAAGAGAAAATGCTTCTTGTCTCATGTTTAACCAATTCTCCCCTCCTTCACATCAAATCCCACCACGTATGTTAATCCATCAGTTACTAACTTCTGACTACAATATTGCAATTCTCATGGAAATATGGGCATGACCTCACACCTAATGCGAAGAAGTCAATTTATCTCTGTTATCTCAGTCACAGAGGTTTAGGGTTTGACATCAAGCTCTCACTGAGATACAGGTAGTGTGGGTGGGCACCCATCACCTTCAGAGAAAAACAGTATTGTTCCAAATCCAGAACTGTGACTGAAAAAATGGCCATTTTAATGAAAATGTCAGGGACGGTGCAGGATCTTAATCTACAGCTCAGGCCATATGGATCTCTGTTCATATGACTCACCTGTTTCTTCAGACTTTCTCCCAAACTGCAATAGACAGCCCCAGAATTCATCTTTTTGATTGCAAGGGTAAGTTCTTGCTATGAGAACAGTGTGGCCATGGGTTATTAATGAGAGTCCTGATCAAGTGCACATTCAGTCCAAATCATTTGCTAAAAAGTTATTCTCCTATAGGCTATATAAATACATAATACATCTACATTAACCTGGGTGACACTGGAGCAGCCTTTCCAGCAATCTGGCCTACTTTATCTCAAAAGTAGACTCTTATACCTCATTTGAGTGAGTGAGCACACATTTTAAATAATGACGAGAGACTCCAATTTTCACATTTTCATGGATGCAGTGTCAAATATATTTGTAATAGGATCATCTATTATCTGTCAGCACTGAGCAGACTAGGTGAGAAAATAATGGTTAGTAGTATATTATCTGGAATCCTGATGAAAATTAGCACAAATTAAGTGAAATTGTTGAAAACCAAAGTGTTACTTGTTGATTGTTTAATGCAGCCTGACTTGGCTTAAGCTATTTCTAATACAAGATCAGAATTTAATTTCCTCCGCCCATTCAATTTTAAACATGCAATATTTCATCCACTCAGGCACTCTTGTTCTTCACACAGGAGATCTGTTTCAAGCAAAACTTAAGACCAGTGCCTGAGGGAAAGAGGAAGAAACGTTACCAGCTCATGAGGGAAGTACCAAAGCTGTGACTTTCACCCATTTGATCCCAATGTTATGGCTTCCATGTGGATAGATCTACTACTCTTTATCCAGACTCCCCGTAAGTTAACAAAAGAGCCGGAAGGCTGGCAAATCTCTTTGTTCATTTTCTCATCTCCAGCCTATAAAACCAAAGTGAACACAACCCAGTTAAACTTAGTGCCCCAAGGTTTTCCTGCCTTCTAAAGCAAAACTTTGCTTCTCAGAGAAAAAAAAATCAGCACGTATTTGTGTGTCTGTCTCGTGATTAGCATTACCACCAGATGACAGAGCACTCAATGCAGCATCGCCTTTTCTGAAACCAGGTGAAAGAAATACATGGTGGTAAGGATGTCACTTCTCCATAACTCACTTGCTCTCTTATCCCTTCTTCATTTCCATAAACTGTATTCAGGTGAGTTTCAGATCATTTCTGTGGCAATAAGACCCACTATTAACCCCTGTCACTTCCTGCCAAGCCTGTTCTGATACCACAGCACAAGGGCTTCAGCAGTAGCTGCTTTCGGGTTGCTGCTAAAAGAAGCACTGGAAAAGCTGCTTTGTGCCAACATGAACTGAGATTTACTCCCGCAGATACACTCAAAGCTTGTGTTGGCCAATGGAAAGAGGGTGAGGAATCAACACTGAGGGGGAGGGCAGGTTTTCTGCTGAAGTTACATGTTAGGACAGCGGAAAGAGAATACACCCACACGGTCTTTTCTTGGGTTTGCTCAAAACATAGTGGAGCAGGGGGGGAAAAAGTAACTGAAAAGAAAAACCAGATAGCAGATGGAATCATCGTGCTTTGGAGTCGATATGAAATTTTAATGGAATTTGTTTCATCACGCCCATTAAAACAATCCTTTGAGTTATGGAAGAAATACTTTTATTTTTAGTGGCTATAAATAAAATAGTTCTGGATGTCCACTAAGTGGAAATACTCTTACAAGAGACTAAAACGGGTTTTTCTCTTAGGAAAGCATAGTGAAATTCATACTAAGTTATATTAAAATAAATATTTCTAAGTCACATGAGATTAAAATGTAATAATTACAAATTTAATTGAAAAAAGTATTAAAACTTTGGTTTAATATAGGGCCAGTCTATGATTCTGTATCAGTGAATTCTCTTCAGGATATAAGTAAATGGATAACAACTTGAAATTATACAGAAATTATCCATGGAAGATCTCCTTGCCATCTGAGGTAAATTCAAGCATGTTTGTATATTTAAAAGTAAAGCTGAAGTATATAGTTGTATTATTACTTGTGTATCTGCTAAAGTGCTCATGTATTCATCTTTCCCTTTGGTAATCTTTCTCAAGAAGTCTGATTTTCAGGCTTGGCTGTCCAGAAGTAGATTTATATTTTGTTTGTTTCAACATAGCCAGCTGTTACTCACAAAGTATTTTCTTTACTGAGACCAATTCACTGCATACAAGACCAAGAAAAGTTAATTTCTCAGTCACAGGTGAAAAAAGAGAACCAAGTGGGAGAGAAGTATGTTGTATTCTAGTATCATAGCCTTACAGGCACGAGGCCATGTAACCACCAGTTTAGGACCCTAGAAGTACATGAAAGCGTTTTCGGAAAATCTCATCACAGCATTTAAGTGCACGGACACCAGAAGTTTGCATACATGTAACTCTCTTTGAAATCAAAACTGATGAACTCTAAAGCCTAGATGAACACAGGTTATAAGGTAGGTTGTGACCCAAGGAGGACATTAAAATCCAACACACATTTTGGCAAGTTTAATGAGCTTATAACCACACAGATATTCCAGAAGCAGAGGCCAGACTCTGGTCTGTGGTCTGGTGCCGTAACCATCAGGCCTATGAGTCATAACCACCAGTTCTGCCTTGTTCTGCATCTGTCCCATCTCTACTCAAAGAGCCTCAGTGATTGTAGGTGTATAGAAAAAAATATGGCTTGCCATGAATTAATTATCTGTTAAAAATTTAATAAAGGTACATTATTTGTTACTTTGAGAATATAAAGCTTTAAAACCTAATAGTGTGCAGAGATAAAAGCATATTCTTATGATTAGCAAGGAGGGGTATAAATTTAAGGTATTTAGTTGCAACTCATAACATTTCAATTATACTAACTGGAGTATATTATTAAAGTAAGTTAAATGCAACACAGAACAAAAATAAATCAACTACTTACATGAGTATTCCTTAGTTTAAACCCTAAATAATTTAAATCCTAAAGACTGTAGTCATTTTGATTTAGAGCATTTCACCCTGACATACACTCAGCATAAAAACAAAAATGTGTAGTAAATCACCTCTGAAATAACTGGGTATATCAGGACAGAGAGAGAATGGAGCTACGCTAGCATGAAAAACACTTCAAGAAACCATCAAGGAAAAGAAGAAAAAGTTGGACAGGATGTCAATAAGAAGCAGCTTCACACTAAGAGGCACAGGAGCACCTTAATCAGTGGAGCAGGAGCAGGAAGGAAAGGTGTTTCTGGGTGAGCTGCACTGGAGTGTATGTGGCCTGTGTCAAATTCTTGGGGTCCACCGCCCTCTTAATGACCCATCAGAGAGGAACAAAACATGCTTTTGCTGGGTGCACACAACAACTGACAGGTGAAAGGAGGTATGCAGCTTTATTCTCAATGTTTACGTGAATGCTTAATGGGTCGGAAAAAAAGCCATTTGTGGAGTTCTACATTATTCAGTAATTTCTTTAATTAGAAAGTGACTTCGAGCACTGCTATTGTTGAAGCTGGTCCTTTCCTATTAGGGCTTATTGTTTAAGAAGCTGTGCGTGAGCACCGAGAACCCCCGCACGCCAAAGTGAGCATCTCCTACATGTCACTTCCACGCAACCATCGCTCCTTCAGCAGGTAATGCGCACATTATCTACCCTGACCTCTCCTTAAATTATAATACCTCTATGTCATAAAACAATTATCAGCATTTGACACAAGCAGCACTTGCTAGTTTGAAAAGCAATTAAAATTTAGGAGCTGTCTCTTGCAACAAAAAAAGCATTCACAGAAGTGGCGCTTCAGGAAAGTTGCAGCACATGAGCCATCAGTCTGATTTTGCCTCTATCAATCACACAAGGTCTCACTAAATAGCAATGCGCCAGCAAGCAAACAGCAAATGTTTACGAGGTGCAGCTGGTGGTACTTACGTTAACAGCAAAAGCAGCAGCGGTTAAATTAACATTCTTCATTCTTTCATTGCTCATTATGGTTTGACAGACATACCCGCAGTCCACATAAATGACTTAGAGCAAGAGAGCTGTCTAGCATCCTGCCATGAAACAAGACCACCTAATGGGAGAAGCCACTGTAATTAAAACTCTGAAAACCAAGATTTATACCAGTTTAAGGATGTAGTGGTGGGTAATATGACCTACTTTAAGTTTATTAAAGGAATTGTGAAAGCCTGAATGGTTACTCAAGTGAAAAGTTAAGAGTCCACCATTTACGATATTTGTCCAATAAAAGGGACTCCAGCATTCTTTCAATCTAGGAATCATTTCTGTTGTTTCAGGTCTGGAGATGCTTGAGGAGAGGAAAGAAAAAGATATTACTGAAGTATTAACGCATCAGCGTCCCCAGGAGAACACTCTCCCTAAGTCTTATTCATTCAAGTCCAAAAGATTTTCTTTGATGGGAAATTGCAGCAACTGGCTCTGCTTAAAAATTTACGGTCACATTTAAACTCCTGGACCAAGAATGTTTTAAAAAATAAAAATCACATAGATCTGTAGTTATGCACCACCTTTAAAACACAGTGCAAATGAGACTAAATACTCTTGGTTATTAAGCACAGATTTGATCACAAAAGATGAGTCAGTGTTTGCAGAAGCTGAGAACCAGTGAGGGCCATGCCCTGTGGCACCGCCTTGCTCTGCTCCCTGCCAGGGGCACAGTACTGTGAGGCACAGCAGGGCAGGGCCTGCAGAACACGGGATGCTGAGTGGGCAGGAACTGCTGTAAGCCCAGGAAATGCTATGAAGAAGAGTCAGTCATGAAATCTGGCCCTCCTCAGGTAGGTAAAACCCTCACTTCAGCTTCCCAGGAGCAATCTCCCTACCAGAGTTTGATGGTTGTTTCATCTCCCTTCCCCTCTGCCAAGAGCAATAAAAAGGGGAGCTTTTTTGCCTTTTTCCCCCAAGCAGTTAGAAAGCATCATCCCTCTTCCCTTCAATGGCTCAGTGGTTAAAGCACTTGCTTTAAACAGACATCTGTGCTTCAAACCTCTCCACCGCCTGAGACCAGAAATCCCACCCGAAATCTGAAATCAGCCTCAGGAGGCAGCTATAACCACCAGGCTATCAAAGCCTGGAATGGGATGTGAGCATGCATCCGCCTCTCCCAGCAGGGAGGAAAGCAAGCCTGCTCCCCACCACAGCACTCCCACATGGGGCAGAAATGGCTCTGCTATCTCCCACCACACACCTGTATGAACATACACATACTTGTGAGCCTCAGGCATTCAAAAAAACCAAAAGAGAAGATGAAAAAAGTTAATAAATATATCACATCAGTAAAATGCATTTAGCAGTTCAGTGTTAATTCTCTGGAACAGTGTGGCACCCACCTATATGCCCAAACTCCCCTTCAGTATGCACCTCTGTCCTGCCTGGCTGCACAGATATTGCCCACATCTGGGCATGGTTTAGGGAAAACCCTCATCCAAAATGCTACCCAAAAGCATACGAACATCACCCAAATGCACAATTACACTTGAGCCAGTGCCCTGGCTCTATTTAGCTTATCAGTACAGATACAGCCATACAGAATCAAGATAAAATTAAAATTAGAGCATTTAAAGCAATCTCAGGAATACAGAGCCTAAAGGGGGCTGCAATGGAAAGCACCTGGATGGCCTAAGTCACAGTGAGCGATTCAGCCCATGCTGCTTTAACTGCAATCTAGAATCATTATGGTTCAAAAAGACCTCTAAGACAAGACTACTGAGTCCAACCATTTACACAGCACTGCCAGGTTCAGCACTAAGCCATATCCCTAAGCACCACATCTACAAATTTTTTGAACACTTCCTGGGATGGTGATTCCACCACTTCCCTGGGCAGCCTGGTCCAGTCCCTGACCACCCTTTCTGTGAAGAGATTTTTCCTAGTAATCACTCTAAAACCTCCCCTGGAGCAATCTGAGACCATTTCCTCTTGTCCTACTGCTTATTACCTGGGAGAAGAGACTGATCCCCACCTGGCTACAATCCCCCTTTCAGGGCGTTGTCTCCTTTTCTCCAGGTAAACAACTGCAGCTCCTTGTCATAAAACTTGTGCTCTAACTTAATGTCACCAGTATTGGGCTAGGAACAAAATCCTTCAAACCCCACAATTCTGATCTGCTGCTGTATTTCCCAGTTCCTGCAAGACATACTAGCTAGGGAAGGGAGTTAATTAGCTAAGGACATATCTACATTTAAGAGCTCCTCTGTGAGCACCCCATTGCTCTCTCCTCTGACCCAGCTGCTTCTCACCCAGAAGACTGATTTATACCAACCAGCTTCCCCACACAGAGGGCTGAGCAAAGGCCCCCTCGGGAACTAGTTAGCACAGACCTTGTTTTCTTCCTTGGTATCTCCAAACTGCTGGGCAAAGGTTCTGGTTGCCCCAAGGGAGCACACATGGTATCTTCCCAGCAGTCAGGGTGACAGTCTTTTACACCCACACAGGACTGCCAGCTGACCTTCACATGAAAAATGCACAACTTAATTCACCAAGAAAAGCTTTACTTTTTTTTCCCCAGGAAATTTCTTGCAATATTTGCCTGAGGGCTGCAAAGAATGGATCCAGAGTGGCTTGCTCCCACGCATTTCACTAAAGTCCCATCATCGAGGGCTTTGCTGTATGGGGGTATAGTTTTGCTTTACCACGATGAAATTACACGAATATCTACAAAAGAATGCCATTTGGGACCAACACAGGGAGAATGGCTGGAAAATACAGACGTTTGTGTTAGTTTTGTAATATAGCTCATCCATAATTTAATACAGGTAATTCTGTTAGAAGAATGTTGCCTGTCACAGAAAGATATGAAGAAACAGTGCTCTCCATCTGTTTTATTGCTTTGTTGTGGTTTGGTTTTTTCCCCCAAGAGATAGTTAAGAACAACTTAACCCGAACAACTGACATAGTACAACTCCTCTTGTATATTCTTCAGCCAGAACAGATATACTCTGCTTCCTAAAAACATGTTTACTTGGAACAGTGCTACAACATGGAGATGATACTTATTGCTGATCTAAAGACTTAGCATAGAATCAGATACGTAAACTCTGGAGATTTAAGTTTTCTGCAGATGATACATTGAAATTTCAGGGGCCGTGTGCTAGAAAGTCATTCCACTTTTTTCCCTCCCTATATCAGTTGTAATAATAAAGTCCTGTCAAATTCTGCCTTGCTGGCATCTTACAAGCTCAAGTAGAGACTACCAAGAATCCCACATAAACTCAATATAATATCTATTGGTAAAATTAATAAGCCAAACTGAGCAGTGGGGTGGGTGACAGGACACAAGCAGAACACATGCCGAGTTGTTAAATCACCTCATTGTTAATAGTGCCATAGGACCCGACCCGAAGTTCCCAAACGTCAAACACCCTTTTCATGGATTGTAAGGAATGTTGGATTTAGAACTGAGTCCTTTTTGCAGAAGAGTTGCCAGGAAGGATCTTAGTAACCGCTTCATGGATATTCAAAGTTGATTTTTTAATAACTCAAGTTCTCATCAAACAATTAACTGATTATGGCTATGAGGATCCTCCAGAAAGTAAGCTGTATTTCTTACCAAATATCTCACATCTACAGTGGCACCTCAGCTTCTGCCTTCCATTTGTTACAAGTGCACATCATTACTGTTTAACAGACGTGAAGATGTCTGCATTTAAAACTTCTCCAGGTTACTTAATTTAGTGAACAGCAAGCCCAACAAAACATATCACAGCTCCTCACAAAGGCAAAGTACTCAGTACCTGAGCACAGAGCTGGAATCAGCTATACAAACCGAACCTTATAACCCAAGGGACAAACCAGTACATGCTGCCTTTTTAAAAAAATACAGACAAGTGCAAGCTTGTGAAAATGTGTTATCTTCTTGCTAATAGCAATCACCAACTGGTATTTGATAAAAGGACGACTAGACTCAGCCTAATTCAGAAAGGGACTCATGAAAAAACACGCTAAGAAAAGAAAAAGCACTCAGTTTAACAAACAACAAGAGATTATCCCCTGCAGCAGGTTCTCCACCTCTGATTACATGTGTTATCACTGTCCAACATCCCAAAGAAAGCTTGAACTTTTTAATATACCTATATATGACATATATATAGCTTTACAGACCTAGGATAAAAGCTCAGAAAGCTACACATGGTAGTGGAATGAAGATTACAGACCAGCAAGTCAAGCATCATTTTGGACTTCCTCAACAGATAAATTTCACAACTGCAATAGGAAGGGGTATTCCTCTGCCTTGCAAAGCTGGATCTAAAAAAAAAAATTACGTAGAAAAATTTTGTAATTATGGCAACTCTCAAAAGTACATACTTTAAATATAAAGGGACTAAGCACAATGAGGAATGAGAAAGCATTGATCTCTAAGTAGAGAAAAAATTACATAATTTAAAATTTAACACCATCTGGGCCAGTAGTATCTTCCTTATGATCTGCAATATGGACATGACAGAAGAGACCCACCAAGTCACCCTCACAAGGGAGATGAGACCTGACAAGCCAACAGAGGTATCCAAGTAGGGTGGTTAAGTCAATAAGCCAAACGAGGCTGCCACTAACAAAAACCATTCTAAAAGAGTGTCTCGAAAGTTGATCCTTTAGAAAAATTAGATTGATAGGGAGGCTCTAACAAGTCAGTCATGCCCATGGACATTCAGCAGCAGCTGAAGGCAGGCACTGTGCTCTGCCTCTCATAATAGTTACCTGTCAAGTAATGGTTTCATCTTTACGGTGCTTTGCGAGCCTCTCCTTGCCTGGGTTAGTCATATCCCTTTTGATGACTTCTCGGGAGAGACTGGCTGACAAAACTGGATACTGGAGTGCTCCCATCTCCCCTTTTACAAGCAGCACAGCACCACACAGCTGGGGAAGGCACAGAGGAGTGGCAGTAACATATTCCAAATGCAACAGCAATTTCTAAAATGAATGGTTCTCTACTGGCTACAATTATAGTTCTTTGGGATACTAGAAATCAGCAAGGTCAAAAGCTACACAAGTAACAGAAAACAGATGAGTGTGTTCTCAAAATCCACAGCTTATGTTGATATTGAGGAGTGAGTTAAAATATATAAGAATTCATGAAAGACATGATGAAACAAGATGGGAAAATGGCTCTCCCTCCCTGCAGAAGGAACAACATCAAATTTGGACTTTTAATTCAGAAATGCTGCTGAAGGACTGGGAGCCAATTAACAGCCAACGTCTGCATTTCACATGTGATACAGGAAAATGACAATTACAGGATGCTGCATGCCAACCAACGACTGTGCTGCTGAACCCACAGCTTGCTGCAAACTGTGACAGTGTCCTCAGCCATCACATCTCCTTACACTGGAGAGTCCCAACCAGCATGAAATTCTTAAGAGTGCTTGGAAATAAATAAATATTTTTTAAAAAAAAATAATAAAAAGAGACAAGATGGCAAAAGACTGACAGAATCACTCTGGGGTTTCTTGTTGGTAGAATATTCATTCCACTAGTAAGATATCTACCCATAGATCAGATTAAAAACCTGTCTACTGGAATGAAAACGTAGCTCAACTTATCCAGGATATTAAAGTGTGTAGTGCAGCTGACATCTGATCTGATTACTTTCCATGCAAAGCAAGAACAAAACCCAAACTTTAAAAGGCAAAACAAAAAGTACTGAGAGAAATCCACATTCGAGGACTAAATACGATTACAGTGGCAATTTCAGATCAATATCAATAAAAGATTCCATGGACTTCAAGATGCCTATCCAACACAATTCAAAATTGACATGTTTTAGGCTGTACACCAATCACTTCCCACAATGGAAATGAATTTTGGAGATGCAGAAATCAGAGGCAAGTGATATTCTCTGCAGGAAAGATGATACAACACATTCAGCTTCTCACACGCAGGCTCAGAGAAATAAGCAGCTGACGTTCAGAATAAAATGAAAAGGGGAAAAAAATCCAGTCTGAAAATAAGAATTATGTAGTTAACAATACTAAACTAGCAGGTTTTGAAGGAAGCTAAGAGAAAATGCCTCCTAAATTCAGGGGCCTGAACCAGAAAGCTGCTATCACCTACAGACTAAGTGAAAGCCTGCACCAGAACAGTATAAAGGGAGGATATTCACAAACTTTGGAGAGGTGCTCAGCAGGCCAATTCTATTTAAAAACACCGGCTTTAACAGAGAAATTAAACAGTCATGGCTAAGCTGCTTAACATTTCACACCACGTACAATGGCAAGAAAGATACAATAACAGCAGCTTAGGGGAAAGCTGCCAGTGGAAACAAACTTGGAGAAAATGTTGAAACTCTGGGATAAAGAGATGACTGATAAAAAAAAAAATCCCTAAATTCTTCCAGATCTGGAAAAGCACACAGAAGAAAACCAGGAAAATTAAATTATACTCCAAATATCAGCTAAAGATGACTTAGAGACATTATGCTCCTTCCAACAGTAAACAAGAAGTTTCCTCCAGCACCATCTTTACCACTGAAAATGGAAGCAGCAAACCTGTAGTTAACCCAGTGTCTTCTAGCTTAAAATCTAACAAGAGCCTATCAAAATGGACAATGTTCTCTCTCTTTTCTTCAAGCACAGGATAACCCCCTCATGACACTCTCACAGTAACCTCCTTAAGTTTTGTAACACAGGAGAAGTAAAACATATCACCATCTGCCTGTATCCTGCATGGTTAAACTGAACTCCAATACAAACAAATGGTCTTAACTACAGGTGGCAAATCCCAGCACATGCACACAACCAACCAACCCCAACACCCCTTCTCCCCCCCAGAAAGGCATTATTACCACAGACCTCACTACAAAAAGTATGAAAAATCAGCCACTACCACACTCAGTAGCGCCTTGAGTGGAGCACTGGAACAGGCTGCCCACAGAAGCTCTGGCTGTCCCATCCTGGGAGGTGTTTGAGGCCAGGCTGGATGGGGCTTGGAGCTGGCATGGTCTGGTCGCTGGAGGAGGGGTAAGAGCAGTGACTTGAAAGTTATTTCCAGCTTACTGTCTGGCAATGAAAGCAAAATCTGAAACTATAGCTGGACATTTGAATATCTTCAAAACAAATCCCCTGCGAAGGATCGAGTATTAAAATACGCGAAGTCAATGAATAAACAGGAGTCATCCAAATCGATGTTTCCCTGGAGAAGATGGAAGTATTTCAAATCTGTCATATTGATAAGGCCACATCATGTGCCAATATCTACCTGGGTGGCTAATCTACTGGAAAAAAATGCAGAAAAGGCTGAAAAAAATAACCCTGGGGTACCTGAGAACAATCATTACTTGGCAAATTGAGACCAGATCCCACTGAAGAAAGCTGGGCTTGATAGCATAGGAAGTAAGCAGGCTTAAATAACCCAGAATGCAAGGCAATAGATTCACATCAGAAAGATGTATAGGGAGCTTTAGGTGTATGTCAGGTTTCTGGTTCCCTTCTCCATGCTTTTAATTTGCCCATTTGGGGGAAGGATGGCCTTCAGGAGCTTGAACACTGTGGAAGACAGCTGGGCTCACAATGCTGCTTGTCGTTGCTAACTACCCCTCTGATATACACCAAAATATCAGTGCTTTGAAGAACAGCAAAGCAGCAGACTCCAGAATCAATAGCTCATGTTCACACTGGAGGAGAAACCAAGAGCATGTATGTTTTAGACTAACTTATCTTAAGATGTCAACAACAGGGAAAATGAAAAGGGCATTCCTTTGCTCCCAGAAATTTCAGTTTATAATTAGGGAGGAGATACCAGAGCAAATTTAGTAAATTTTCCTAAGATTGATGCAACCCTCAATGTTTCTATGGCTTTCCAGTCCTGCCAAGATATCTTTGCCAAAATGTGGTTTGTTTGGGTTTTTTTTCAGGTTAATGTAAGGATGTGTTTCCTTTTTAAAAACACCCTGGTCCATTTCCTAACTAAATGGAAGATGCTGAGGTCAGATAACATCTCTCAGCGCTGAGCTATATCAAGTGGTGAATGAGAAGGGCAGATTGCTCAGTGAAAGTACTGACTGCTGTGTTAGGAGTCAGTTGTGAGGAAGTGTGAGCTCTCCACATCTACACATTTTTTTAGGGTAAGAGAACAAGAGAAGAGCATTTTTACTGCCTTAACCTAAACCACACCCTTCCACTTTTCTCCCTCCATTCTTCCTGCACCAGTTATAATCTGGAAGACAGGCTGAGTTGTAGGGAGGCACATCCTGCACCATGCAGAGCTCAGCAGCTCACGCTGCTCGACGCTCATCAATTGTTATTCAGTAGCATCAGTGACAGGACTCTATTTCCAGCCTATGATTATTCGTTACTGTTGAAAATTATTTTCAAAAAAGGACAGGTAAAGAGCAGACCCAAGTGTTGTCTGATAAAATGATTGCTTATAAAAATGGATCAAAAGTTGAAAAAAAATAGTTATCTGTGACAATACAGTGGCCCATTTCTACAATTTATATAAGCCCATCCACAGATTTCCCTCTGAGCATCTCATTAAATCTAGGCTCCAAAGCCAGAATTGAGTGCATTTATATATTTCAGCTGTTGAATGCTGTCAGGTTTCAAAGATAAACTACTTTTTCCAGACAATTTAGATTTTATAATATTTGTTGTCTTCACCAAAGATGAAAGACAGTTGTTGTTTTAAATCATTGCTTTGCACAATCTAGTTTGCATACATTTAACAGAGAGCCATTTACAGTCCCATCAATGTTTGGAATGTGGCAAAAGAAAGGTAAGCTGCAACTGGGTACTTACTCTATGATAACAGAGCTTGATTTTCAGACAATCTTGTTTTTTCCTGAATTCTTTCCCCAGTTTAATCGTTTGGGAGAAGAGAGAATTTTGTTTTAGAGTTCCTCTCCCAACTGCTTTACTGAGGGTATGATTCAATCCACCAATTTTTCATTCCCATAAGCTTTTACCTTATAGCCAGTGTGCTACATACCAAAAAACCCCATCACAAAAAATGTGCATCTTCCCCTACAAAACAGCACTTCAGGCCAAAATCAAGCCATCAACATACCACTTGCACTCATTTGAATAGCAACTGACAGGCAAACTTCATTGCTTTTCAAAGGACTTCAAGTCGCCTTCATCTACTGCAAGCACGCAATCCACTTCCCAACTACAGAGGTTTTCCAGGGAGCTCTGTGCTGAACCACACATGCCTCAAGTCAGGCAAGATGAAGACAAGCCGTAGGGTACCAAACCTTTTTTCCCCTTCTGCCCCTCGAAAGGAAAAAGCTGTGTGAGTGCCGACTTGATACTGTCTCAACAACCCCTCTGCAATGATACTAATGTGAAATGATGATTATATAAAATAAAAGTGAGGGAAATGCTGCTGCTTCCCACCCTCTCACATCACATTTCTCTGAACAGCAACTATCCACAGGGAAATATCACTTCCCAAGCACTCCATCCTTGCTTCTATCTATTGCCTACAACTGCCAGAGATAACTCATAGTCTCAAACTGCAGGATGCAAAAAACATCCTCACTCTGTGTAGGAGTGGCCTGAAAGCTGAGCTGGTGGCCCTATTCCTTGCAAGTGTCCATTTTGCTTCACGAGGATACTTAGGGCTGGATTCAGACAAAACTCAAAGCAAACCTCCACTGTACCCATTCTTTCAGGGCTGCCTGCACGGAGCTCTCTGTCTGGGCAGCTCCAAGGCTGCAGTGTTGTGCCTGGGTCTCCTCCACACTGGGGTCCTCTGAGACATTCAGGAGCTCATGCAGCTCCCTTGTTTGGGGATGATGGGGAAACACAGTCATGCCAGTGCCTCTTCTGGCCTGACTTAGCATGCCCTGAGCCAGCACAGTCACAACACCCCAGGGAATGTCTCTCCAGGCCCCTGAAAAGCGATCTTAGCAGCTCCTGGTCACTAACAAGCACTTAGCCACGAGCCAAAGTGTAACACCTGATAGTCTGTGAGAGGGAAGAGATTAACTTCTTCATTTGACCAGGTGCCACTGAGGGACTCCCTGTACTCAGCCTTATCTAGGCCAGTTTTTAATGTTCTTTTTTTTTTCTGCACAACTTTGGTGTAAACAATTTTTTAAAAAAATCTCTTTATTAATTCTTAACAATCAAGCCATTTCCCAGGCTTTACAAGCAACTTTTTTCAGCTATAGGAAAATCTATTATGTTGAGGAAGGTTTTTATGTCCACAGGTCTTCAATTTTTATTTATCCTTGCAAATCTCCCAGCACTGTGATACGGGTATGTCTGGATGGCACCTGCAGCTCTTGAGCCCCAAAGATTTGGCTGTCCACTGAGAAGCTACAGAGCCTGTTCTGATGGACAACAGAGCTATTACATTTTCTTTCTAGTTTATTCCATTTAAATAAAAAAATATTCCAGCTTTGATCTTCCCACTTTTACTTTATTCTTACTTTTCCTCTTTGTATAAAATCTTACTGGTTCAGTCATACAGCCTACTATGTGGCACTACATTGCACTTCATATAGTTTTAATTAATAGCTTAACTGAGCTACTTGATGTTTAATACTGCAAGAAGTGACTATTTTCTTTCTTTCATAACTGTTGCTATGATATTTACAGTGTATGTGAAGGCAGCTTCCAACAGCCTTCTCTGTATGACCTAAATATTATCCTTTCTCTATAAATTTCTAGGAACTGGCTCATTGAAAATAGCTGGAGGAAAGAGCAGTTTTCCCAATTCCAAAAGGAAAAGAAGTCCAGACATTAAATTACAAAAAGTCTTTGAAAGAATTATGTCAAAATGTCTTAGAAAAAAACCCCAAACCCATGATTCTCTTTAGTGCAATGCATTCATTTCCACTCACATACCGAGTGAGAAGCTGCTCTCTTTCCATCACATATATCAAAACAAATATATGTTAAATTAGCAATTTTTAAATCGGAAAGATCAGTAGAACTTTACCAGCCCTGAAACAATGCTCATCTAAAACACTGAAGTCAAAGACTGATAGACTTTAACAGCTCCAGCGATGTTGGTGCAATATCCTTACACAAAAAAAAACGAAGCTAGAGGGAAAAAACCCCACACCCAGCAACCAGCCAAGCTCACTGTACATTTCCTACCTATGTTTCCCCTCAGACTTCTTGTCAGACAGATGAGGTGTTCACAGACCCAGCAGGATCACTCTCAACAGCCACAGCAACAAGAAAACTGAACAACAAGCATCTGGACAAAGTTAAATTATCAAATTAAAGGCAGGATTTGCAGGACCTCCCCAATGACCATGCAGATGAGTAGGAGAGGTTGAAAAGAGAAGTGGCAAACACCACCTGAGAGGAACTGCTTTCTGTTCTTTTATTGGTATTTAGATTTTAGTTAGCACTCTGCATTTACTATTTTCATATTAAAATCATTTGGGACAAACCACCGTCGTAGCTTTATCTGCAATGCACAACTGGCAATGCTTGCTCTACAAAGCCCATCAAAATGGCAGCAGGTGAAGAAAAAGAGGTAGACTTTACAAAACCAAATGGCAGTGAGTGTTATGTGGGTGACACACCATTTCACAAATCTTGTTTTATTTTGTTTTGAAGTTCCTGAGGCAAACAAAAAGGGGCAACAAAATAACACAGCAGGAAGGATGAGGGAAGGTCTGAAACCCATGTTAACAAATTAGAGACAGTAAAGCACTGTATGAGAAGACCGGACTGGGAAAGGACTCCAGAGCAACATCCTCTTCCCTACCCACAGCTCCCAGGCAGTATGCCTGCCTGCTCCATCACGCTTTCCTGGGAAAGGCCATCCCCAGGATATTTCTCTAACCACAACCCACACACTTTTCAACTAGACAGTGAATCTCATGCAGTTTTTGGTCCTTTTTCTCTCTTCTAAGACGTGGCACTTCCACCTGCTTTGGAAAATAAGGACCTCGCTGCAGCGTCCTTGGAACAAGTCCTTGCCCTGGCTCATTCCTTGGGTAGGATTTAATGCCGTAAAACCCTTCCCACAGTTTTCTCTGGAAGGGATTACAAATATACGCATTTCATAGTTTCAAAGGCAGGCAGACAGAAAAGTTAATGAATTATCGTAGGCAACGATGGATTAAGACTCATGAGCTAATGTCTCAGCTGCACTCTCATTCCATTAAAATGCAGAGTCTTGTTTAATATTAAAATGAGCCTCAGCCAGATATTTATGGTCAGCACCATATCCAGAGGTGGATTATGGAGGAAGACCATGCATTCATTCCCATGTAATACCAGTATTCCTTCCCAGAGACTTTATGCTTGGGGCTTCCATTTGTTGAAATAGCATCATACAACCACAAGAAGTGCAGTTTGTGTTACTTTAATTCTGTAAGAAGAGTTGGTATCACTCATCTCATTACTAAGATTCTGGGCTTCCCAACTCCCAAGAATTAGGTCTGGTTGCTTATCAAACCAATAGTCTGAGGTAGAAATACAAGAAGGTGGCACCTGTAGAGAGCAAGTCATGAAGAACCCCGTCCGATCACGCATTGTGCAGAGAGGGAAGCATCTCCTGAAGCTTCCCAACAAGCAACTCCATCATTTTGTAACCAGGTCTCAGGCAGCCAGCTCTGTAAGGACTTTTGCCAGGCAGTCCCATTAAATTCATGCCAACTCACCACCCTGCTCCAGTAGTACACGAGCTCTACCACACCTCCAAAAACATCAGTCTACACACAGTAACTAGGAAGACCACTTCTCACTTCTCAACATTATTACAAGTCCTCAGATGGTGAAATCATCAAGAGTTTTTAAAAAAAAAAACACTTTAACAGAACAGGAAGACTGTTAAGAATCCCATGTTCATAGCAACACTTTGACTAGAAAGAGTCCCTGCCATGTCTTTGGGTGCTCTTCTGCAACCTGTAGGATGCCTTCAGGGTAGGTTAAATTCAAAAATCCAAAACCAATTATAATGGCTACAACTGAATATTGGTAATTTAATGTAACAATTTAAGTGAAATGACAGAATCTACTGAAAATGTCTTTTAAAAATACTAATTATTAAAAACACAATGTTTTCCTTTACTTTTTAATACAATTAAGGGTATTTATTGTCAAAGTACTGTAAACATCTATCACCCATCACAACTTGAGGATATGCTCTCTTTTCCACTTGAAATGTGGACTTTCAAAGGCTTTGTTTATGCTTCCATTTTGGCAAATTCTGTGGGATTTTATTTCCCCTGTTACCACAGCAGTGAAATTATTCCAACTTAAGAAAAAGTTTCCTATGCTTTGGCTGAAAAGAAAGTCCTTCAGCCTTCCCGTGACATTTTAAATGAAGAACCACAAAATTTATAAATAACTTTTAAATGGGATACTACAAACTAAACTTCATATATCAAGGGGAAGATGGGGCAAAAAAGGGCATTGAGAAGAGAGGTAAACGCAACAATAAATACATATTTAAGGCTGTGATCCCTTTACTGGCTGCCTGCAGACCCTTAAAATTAAAACCTAAGGGCTCAACTTCTTTGGTTACCTTGAAAATCTCAGCTCAGCTCAATGACATTCTTTTCTTGTCCTAAAGTTGTGTCCTACTTAAAAACTACTTGGTTTTGCTCCAGAGACATCTGTATTTCAGTTTTCTGGCTAATGACCACAGGGACTAGGTTGTGTTGTATGACCTCCATTTGTAGCTTGCAAAGTGCTTTGGGCTTGTTTAGAATTGGTGTAAAAAATAAAAGGAGGAAGGGGCTCTGTTTAATTGCTATGCCTAGGTTTTCAAAATTCCAATATTTAATTGGATGGTTGGATTTCTTTTTATTCTTATTTTCTTTGCTTCTTGAGGGAGAAGCCTTTAAGGCACAAAATGGCCTGAATTCACAGAGAACTTGTTCTGCAGCCTTATCGGTTTAAGGCAATTTTCACAAAATGGAACATTCCGCATAGACTGGAGTTTTAGCTTTTTTTCCTTGCTCTCTCTCCCATACTTCAAGTCAGCAGTTCTCTTCTAAGTGGACTGAGAACAAGATTTCCTTTGAGTGGACACAGAGAAGAGGAGGTAAAAAAAAGACTTAGAGGCTATGTCATATTCCAGATTTACTGTGCTTCCAGGCTTCTGCCTCCAGTCTCAGTTTACAAGTAAAAGACATTCCCTCACCATTCCCACAATACACACCTGAGTCATCCTGGACTCTCTTCTCATTGCCCATCACTCCCAGGAACACTGGGACTGCAGGCCAAGCCTGTGCACGGGGACACCTGCACAATCCCACTGTCCCAAAGGGCTCACACAGCTCTTGGCAATGCAGAATTTGGCAAAGCAGCTGATAATTCCAATTGCTGCACCTGCCAGCCCGCCTTGATCAACACTGTGCTAGCTCTGCACAACCAATATGAGCAGCAGCATTCACAGGGAGGAAGGGAGAAAAGAAAATAAGGAAAACAGACTCTGAAACACAGGCTAGAAACAGACCTGCTGAGCAAGACATCACCTTTTTACAGTCACTTTTCTGACAGCATTTAGGGTAATACTTGTCTTCCACTTCCTAGAAACTAAAGCTACTTTTTTTTAGCTTCTAAACAACTTAAGCATCCGGTTTCTGAGTTACCAGCTAAGAAAGTTTACCAGGGTTTTTATTTTTCATTTTGCAACTTAAACATGTGCTTATGCTACATTTTCTGCACATCGCTGGGACTTCACAACATACATATTCACTCTGCCTAGATTTATCTAAGTTGAATAGCATTTCATGTATAGCAAAACTAACTTTATCTTAAGAGTCCTTCATAGGTCAGCAGGTAAACTTCTGCTTTGATGGAAGTAAACAACAGTACACTTAAAGCTCTTTCTGCCTTGAAGGCAGTAACTGAATTATGTATCAGGATAGAGACAGATCAAATTACAGATCAAGAATATATTTTTGGTATCAACTAAATAAATATAATTTGTTTTGCACAACTACTCAAACTAAAATATCCAGAAAGAAATAAACCCCACAACCATCACCAGCTTCACACCACTTACAAAAATATTATTAGCCTTGCACTATGAACGACTTAATTTCTCCAATCACTCAGATTCTTAATCAAGTCATCACACCACTGCAAGTCACCATGTGTCAGCCAGACAAGTTCCCAGCTGTATCCTCTCAGCTTGCAGGGAATAAGCTAAGTCTTTAAATGCTTTCTTCTCAGCTCAATTCCCCTGAACACGCTGCAAGCAAGAGACTTCCACACTGAGCTGCTACAGGCAAGATGATACCCTTATACTTGGTCTTGGTAACAGTCTGGATCACCTGAACTTTATCAGCACCAACAAATGACCCTGGTATCTCAAAGCCATGCTCCTCTACACTCTCGAGAAGTTCTTTGTCCTGTTTCCAATAAGCTTGGGAAGGAACAGAACTCAGAATTAAGTAGGACTAAGTCTTGCTGCCTCTTCTACCATGGTCTGTGGGATTTGGGGCCAGGCCACAGTCTCCCTGCTGGCCTCAAATTCAATTAGGAACAGAAATACTTCCTTAACACCTCAAAGGGTGAGCTGATGTGCTCATATACTCAGTGATGCCAACCTATAAATAAAAGCACCACAAAAATTCCTATCACCCAAATACTTCCTAACATTTCCTTCCCCACAAATGCACATTTTTAGGGCAAATCTGATCAAATATTCTCCAGACATTACGTTCTGTGTTGCATTTTAAGAGATGCTGCTTTTTAGACTTTGTGGTACAGATAGGAAATGGAAATAAGTAGCATATCATCTCCTGAAACCAAAGGACTGGGAGAGACAGGCCCATATATTGTAGATATGAGCCTGCCAAAATACAAATATTTGCAAGTTACTGAATTTGGATTCCTCATTAGCTTAATTGATAGCATTTCCCACAATAAGGAGAGGGGAAAAGTTGGAAGTAGCAGTCCTATTAGGTTGTCATGCTGGCACATAACAACATAATGTGGTAACATTTTTGTGAAGACAAAACACTGATGTTAATTCACACTGCAGACAGAGGCATGAGCCAGAGAAAGTATTTATGTACACTCTCATACTGCATTCAAAACAGAAGCTCTGGAAACTGATATTTTTGTTTAAAATAAGTGTCAAGGCTTTAACAAGCCAAGAGCACCGAGGAGGCTCACTGGAAGCAAAGCTGCAGCACTGAGGCAGCCAGAGATGAAAGTTTCATGCTGAACTTGCACCAAACGCAGCAGCAGCCCTACATCCAGTGCAACCACACACTGACACCAGAGTGCTTTTCTCTCAATCATCTCTATTTTTAATTTCACCCAGAGTTGTGATTTTTTTTCTTATGTCCAACCTAAATCTATGCTCCTTCACATTAAAGCTGTTAACCCCTGTCCTGTCACTACAGACCATGGAAAAAAGCCTCTCTCCAGCTTTCTTGTAAGCATTCCTTAAGCACTGAAAGGCTGCAATAGGGTCTCCCCAGAACCTTCTCTCTTCCAGGACAAACACCCAAAAGTACCTCACCTGTCCTCACGTGGAAGGTGTTCCAGCCCTCTGACCATTCTCACAGCCCTCCTCTGGATTCACTCCAACAGCTCCATGCCTGTGTTGTACTGGGGACCCCAGAGCTGGACACAGCACACCAGGTGGGGTCTCATGAGAGCAGAGGCAGAATCCCCTCCCTCCACCTGCTGGCCCTGCTTCTTTTGATGCAGCCCAGGATACAATGGGCCTTCTGGGCTGCAAGCACACATTGCTGAGTCATGCCCAATTTTTCACCTACACAGGTGCATCACCCCCTCTGCACTGATACTGGTGACGGCCCCAACCCATGCACCAGACCTTGCACTTGGCCTTGTGGAACTTCATGAGGTAAACAATAGGCAACAGATCATCAGCACAAACTGGCCAAGAGAGACACTAACTCCAGCTTAAACTTTGTACCTACAATTTCACAACAGGCGCATTCAGAGGGCAATCTATTTCTTTCTCCTCTCTGTGCAGGCACCCTGGGGCAAGGAGCTTAAACTTAGATGTCTGAAGTAAGAGGAGATGAATCCCACCCTCACTGCCTCGAATGCAAACAGCTTTTATTTTAAGAAAGGTGATCAGTGCTAGAATGTGCTTGAGTCACCCTTGCAATCCACCAAGGCCATCGCTCAAATTCTCTCCCAAACCTCCAGTGTTGCTACGGACCTTCCCCAGCCTGTCTGTGCTTCCTGCCACGAGACCTTGTTACTGCCCAGCACATCCCTGTGACCATCGCCTGCTTGACCAGGGAAAACCACCTACAGCTGGGGCTGAATGCCAGAAAAAGATTACTTTTTTAAGTACTTTTATTTAAGATCTGTCAGCTACAAAACTGCAAGCATCATAAGCATCATTTATGTACAGTGTTTACCTGAGGCAGCAGAGCAAGGGAGCAAGCTCTCACTGATACACAATTTTGAAGCACTTTACTTACCACTACTGATGCTTTCATAGTTTCATTTCTTGTAGAAGTTTAATTTCTTTGCCAATTACAGAAAAACACATGCTTTCCCCAGGCAGGACCTTATAGTCTGTGCTTATTGTGCAAACCATAGCCATGTAAAAGACTGCTCCATAATAATATTAGTGACACCAGTCAGGATAATTAGGTGTATCCACAAGACTTAATTCATGCAGAAGTCATTCACTACTGAGGAATACATTCCAGGTAACTTTATTTCTCCAGGTGTGTTACCAAACCGATTTGCTCTTAGAAGTCAAGTAGGACATATGCAGGCTTGGTTCTACTGCTGTGCAAGTTTTGGTGGTGTAAGTGAAAGAGGAGCTTAGAAGGTAGAGGTGCAGGGGATGCAGATGTTTAAAAAAAAAAAGAAAAAGAGACGAGCAAGAATTCTCACTGAGACTTAGCATAGAACTAGTCTGGAAAATGGTTACAATCCAGTCAGAGCAGGCTGGATAGCTGGTGGGTCACCCTTCCTGGACACAGTGAGTGCACCTGCTCTGTGGAGCATCTTGTACTAGCAGTACCTCCTTCGGGAGCAGCACACCATACTTGTATTTATACATTCTACTTACTTCAACCAGAACCACCAACAGATCTGCACTGCTCTGTGCCACTATTTCCCCACACCAGCCAGCAATTTGCTGATGTAATCCTAAATCTTTACAGGTATTTCTGATCATTTCTTTCGGCTTCACACTACTCAGGGGGGTAAGGGAAGAGGAGACGAGGGAATAAATCTGCAACCTAAATTGCGACTGAGTGAAGAGCACACTCCAGTTTGGATTGCTGTTACCACTTAGGAAGCTCCATGGCAGGTGGAGCTGTCATTAATCACACACAGTGACAAGCTGCTACTCTCAATCATGCTTTGTGATCAAATTCTGCACTAATCAGGAGCTTCAGGCAGGCTGGCTGTTCAGCAAGGTTAAAAATTCAGATGATGTTTTCCTTAAGCTTCCTCTAACATTTAGTAACAGAATCATAGAGACAAAAAAAATTCCCAAACAACCCCCTATGGATAAACATCCTACATGAGAAAAGGAGCAGTCACACCACATGCCTTCAGCTGGATTGCTTTGTATCATGCATAGGAAGTTCTAAATGGGCCAAAATCTGTCCTGTAGTTTTATGGGTACAATAATCAACAATCCTCTTTCAAGCATGTATTACAGCTGCACTTATAGAATGTGTTTACTTTAAAATCTTTTTAAAAATATGCCATGTTCATATAAATAGAAGTTGCCAACAAAAATATTTTTTAAGTCAAGTCAGTAAAAAGAGACCTTTATCTGTAATTTCAAGGTAATTTCTATGTCAGGAATCATGGTTAACACAATGCACAGACACAGAGTTAGCAAGTTACCTGTCAAAAGGTATTTATTTGCCTCAGGGGAAGGAGAACATGCTGTCCTCAATGGAAGGCCACATTTTTGTGGATGAGATGCAGATACTGGCAGGAGCAGCCATGTTCAGATTTCCCATCAAAAAGGTGGCTTGCAGAAACTCAGAGCATACAGGTTTTGATAGAGCAATACCTAAGTTTCAAAAACAGGTAGAGTAAAAAGCAAAGAAAAATCTGGTATCTTCGCTTGTGAAAAGGTAATGTGTTCTCAGACAAAAGCCCCTCCAAAGGTGCTTGCTTTGCTGACTACGCCAACACATTGCCTGCACAAAGACTGGGGTAAGCTGAGCCTTCAGAAAAAACAAAACTTCACTAACCAAACTCAGTGAACACGGAACCAGAAGGGCAACATGGATGCGAATGTCCTGACACCCCTGCTCCCAAAGTCATCTTGCAGGTATGGGCAACATTTGATTCTTCTCTGCCACTGATTTTGGGTCCATCACTGATGCAGAACAGAAGGAGACCAACACCTTGGAAAAGCTGTTGTCTCTATCCATCCACGTAAAGGACATCCTGCCACTGTCAACCCTCTGTCACCCACACAGCTCAAGCTGGAAGAACAGAAAACTTGCAGCTTAAAGAATTTTTCTGCACATTCTCTGAGAAAGCAGAATTGAGCCAGAGACAAGTTTTAGAACAGACACTGCCAACTTTTCAACTATTTATTATCTCTAATTTAACTGAAACGGCAGACACTGAGTGACTTAAGATTCATTAACAGCTTACTTATAAAATTTAACTTTGGCTACTTACTTCTATACAGGGAACATAGTAACATAATTAAAGCAGATGATCGGACTGATTGTAAAAGGCTGCCTTCCCAGCTGGGGTTTTATCAAGTCATACTAACGAGTTATAGGTTAAAACCCTCTGCAAGATCTTGAGTGACCACTCGCTGACTCATCTTTCCAAGTAATTAAATTAAAGCCCTCCTCCAGTGTATCATGCCTTGAGGGGGGAAAAGCAAAACAAAACCACCACAGATAATAGTAGCATGAGATCATTTACCTGATCAGCTAGTTACTGTCAGCTAACACAACATACAGAGGACTACGGGGGAAATAAAACCCTCCAGCACTGAAACTGCCAGCACTTGAAGACAAAAAGGAAAAAAAAATCAACCAAGAGAAAGCACTGGGACTTCATTTAACACAACACGCACCCCTTTGGTTTGCAAAGCCATTGCTGGTCACATCCTGCTGGTTTTGCTCATTGCCAGCTACCTAATTGCATTTAGACACTTAGCATGCTTGCTGATTGTGCATCCTCAGTACCTACTGAGGCACACTCATGGATGGAAGGGCAATGGAATGGGATGGCAGAAGTGAAGACAGTGTACGTCACAGGCATGGAAAGAAAACCCACAGAAATGCAGGGTAAGGAGGAAGACACTGAACGAAAGACCAGACTGGATGAGGCTCTGAGTAGTTTGGTCTAGTGGAAGGTGTCCCTGCCCATGGCAGAGGGGCTGGAATTAGATCATCTTAAGGTCCCTCCCTTCCAAACGAAACCATTCTATGGTCTGTGAAAGGAGCAAGAGTACAGCAACATGCAAAACCAGACAGAGATGTGAGGAAATAAACACGTTCAGAAACTCGATTCAGCTGCAATGAGCAGATGTTATTTAATTATATTATTATGCATTTTTAAAGCTGCTGATGGTATTCCCTGGTCTCACAAACAGGGACCACTTAAGAACTGAGGCCCTGAAAGCTTTCCATTAATGCAAGTCTTCTAGCACTAAGATTTGGTAGGGCTTTGTTCTCCAAACTGGAGGAGCTTCAGCGTCCTGCTGGGGGTGGAAATTCCAGGGATGTGTCCTCTTGGAGAGATAAACAGACCCATCTGCACACACTGCATACACAGCTCAGTTCCGAAAGGGATTTATATCTTACAAGTAAGTACTGCTAACTTGCATTTTCAGAAAACCTTAATTCTACTTAAGACATTTAGATTTTCCTTCTATTTTAGGAGATGTTTGTTTTTTTAAGATGTGGAAAAGGGATAAACAATGACAAAATCTATGGTACTACAGCAAGGACAGTAACAATGACATTGCTGAAATGCCTGAGGGAATTTGTAAGCCAACAAGATACCAAGAGATGCCACAACAGATAGAGAAGCAAAATGTCTTAACTCATCTCTAGGACAAAGTTTCCTTAGGCCTCCTATGAACTTCTCTTGGGATCATCTACAATGCAAGACCAATGCAAGTTTCCACATGAAGTCTCTGAAATGTATGCAGGCTCCCTTCCGCTCTGCAGAACTCCAATTAGTGTCTAATCAATAAGTTTATTTGCTTGCCTAAAAGTATGATCCAACTTCTGGTTTACGTGGGAAGCATTTTTAATGAGGCAGGCTGATGCAGGTACTCTTTCTGGAAGGTAAATTGTTCTTGGAAGCTTTCCATTAAGAGACAGCAGAAACTCCACCACTAACTCTTAATTAAGTGCTCTATTGCTTTGGGTTTGTTTTTAATTATTTTTCTTTGTAGATAAGTCATTAATAATTGAGTATCTGCTTGCCTGAGTCATGACACTGTGAATGTACTAAGAAGAAAACCAGTGGCAGTTGTCCATCCAAGCAGCAGCCAGTAGAGCTTTAAAGTGGTCTAGAAGGCTGCTGTTCCTCTGAACTAATTTTAATCAGTTTTCCCCCACCCCCTAAAATAAGCAGCATGGAGAGGCTTGTGCTTTGAAAACAAACTCACTTTGTCAACCAAAGCACACTGCCACAACTGTATATTTATTTTTGCTTCTATACAGCAACAAGCATCCACAAACTGCCGAGATGCTTTGAAGACAGATGTGCACACAGTGACATCCCCATGTCAGCCATCTGAGAGAGACACAGACCCAGGAGCACATGCTACTGCTGCATGAACAAAAGGGCATCTTGCTCATACTGCACCACTTTCCCTGCTATTGAGATTACAAACCAAATCTCTAGGACCTATGCATTTATGCAAGAAAAGCATTTCTTCTCTTTAACAACCTACTTCCAGATATTAGTCTATGCAGGACTGTACATGAAGGACTTGATCACAAAACTCCTGTGCAGCAGAAACAGTGATGCACTCCCTTTCTAAAAGTCAAAGTGAATTCTGGGTACTGCTGCTTTCCAAAACTAATGTTCTTCTACAAGTAAAAGAGTCTCCCGCTTCAGCAGACAGAAAAATATTTTCAGATCCCTTTTTCTGGTCAGCCCTGCTAAGCTGTTTACTGTAATGATTTTAAATAGCCTCATGGAGACAGGCCTGCAGGTTTGGGTAGGGCAGGGGGAAGATGCTGTTCTGTCACTTTATAGTGGCTGTATCATTTGACACACTGTTAGTCAAAATGCTATCTATTCAACACAGTATGCAGCTAATCTAATCTAAAGCAGCATGCAGGCACTGCTGTGCTATGGAAACATTCAAGAATGCAAACATGATTAGCCACATAGGTGGAGCTTTACATGCAATTGTTTTGGGAGAGGGATATAACACTACCACAGTGACAACATGGCCTCCCTCTTCACATCTGTCTCACAAACACTCACTTCAGACTAGGCTTTAACCTTGCCAGCTGCAATTTTCTTCCCCTTCTTGCTAAGGTGTGTGTTTATCTTTCATCAGTTATGGCAATTTAATGAAGAGAAAAAAATACTAATAAAAGCATTTGCTGTTTGTTATGCTTTTGGCCAGTTAAGTTGCAATAAAAGAATGCTTTCATAGTATTAAGGAAGGTACAAAGTACACAGATGCCAAGAACAAAAAATACTTTTGCCACATAACAACAGACATGAATTGAAAAAAACACACCAGTAACCCACCATCCAAAACCCTCAATCAAACATGGAAATCAAACAAATATGTTAAATAAAACACTCAAAGCTCTGATTCAAGAAAAACCGAAAAATACAGGAGAAGTGAAAGGTTTCCTTCCAAGAAGTTTGATTGTAGTAAGGCAAAACCCGAGGATTTCCAAAGTCAGAAACTAAAAGAACGACAGTGTCCCTTCTGCAACCGTGTTCACCTGCCACCAATTTGAGATGTGCCCATGTCTGTCAGCTCTCGAGTTTTCTCAAGTTACTTTTGTAAATAGCACCCATAAGGGGTGGGTGGCATTTAGCTCTGCCCACTTCAGCCCAGCTAAGGCAACAAAGTCAGTCAACCCCATCCTGTGTGGTGCCAGCACACCCACTGGGAACGAGGGATTTCCACAAGTATGAGCAGCTTTATACAAGGTGAATGTGTGTGTATTTAAGGGCTGTTCTAAGGTCCAGCCAACCTCTGCCCTGAGGGCAGGATAAATATGCCACCATCCAGATCTCAATCATCACAAAACAGGCTGTGCTTGCCTTCCAAAAATGCAAGTCTCTCTGCATTTGTGAGCAGCCTTGTGCCGCAAACTGACTTGAAAATATGAAATAAAAAAGATTAAAAGTTCTCAAAGAGGATTTAAATACCGGCAGCAACTCAGTACTTCACTTCCTACAATCCCTTCCAAGAGAGATTAGGGCACAAGGGCTCAATACCTTGAAAGTAAAAGAGCTACAAAGAATGTTGATTTTCTTTCCTAGAACAGTGGCCGCAGAAGATAAGAGGCACAAGTACTTATGTTTTAAAACTGAATATGAGAAGTATTTAAAAGATACGGTCAGTGCAAGTATTAAAGTGACATCATCACACCTAGATTCTTAAAAAAAGTATCTCAAAACTTTAAACTAGAGTTTGGGTCTTTTATATATTTATTATTCATTTTGTGGGCCTTCTGTAAACATATACACCTATATGCACCATAAATACATGTGTATATAAACATGTAAATATGCATGTCTGTGTATATACACATACAAACACAAAAGTTGGTATCAGTCACATCTCTGGAATGTAAAACCAAGTCCTGAAACGGACTGACATCACTGGGGTTTAAGTCTCAATCCAAACAAACAAGTCTTCCATTGAATTTTCACAAAAACAAATTTCAAAAATATATACAGCTTTAATGTTATTACTTACTAAAAAAAAAAAAGGGCAGAAATCAAAAGTAGCCTACCCTCTTACAAATTAAATGGGACATTTGTCTAAAACAGAGCAACTGTAGCCCCCGAATGTCGAGCGAAAATACTTCACAGTATTTGCAGAGTTCTGCCAACCCAGCACTAATACTGAAGCAGTGCACTCTTTTATTACTCCAAATTCTCCCTTGAGGCTTCTGCCATTCAGATGGCCCCGTTCACTATTCTTTTATGCCAACAGACCCACAGGAGGGCAGCTTTAGGAAGAGGGCCACCTAAAACATCTCTCCCCTTTTGTCCTTTGAACTTCCATGATGCCCCAGCACCAGCCCCACTGCCCCCATGCCTCAAACTGTGTCATCAAAACTCCAACCCCCTTCCTTGCTCATGCCACACATAAAATAAAGCAGGAATTACACGTTCCCTCTGCCATCAGACTAAGCCTGCGGCAAAGAAGTTCTAAGATACCTTAATCCTTTTGGCTGCCTTCCGTCACGCTGTGCCTTCTCGATGCTCACAGCTCTCCCCTATCACTCTATAATAATGCCAGCTGGCCTCTCTTAGCCAGACTCTTTTTTTAAAAAAGAATAAAAATAAACCCCTCATAAATTAAAAAAAAAAGGAGAAAAACAAATCCTTGAATATAGTATTTCATTCATAGGTTGGTTCTTACCAAGTTTTGACTTGTATAATTAATCATAATTCAAGGCAGCATGGCATAAGAACAATTATTGAAACATTTAAAAACAAAGTGGGCTGCTGGCTCTTTACAATGCTGACATATTTAACACCCAAAACAAATCCTTTTACTGCTGTCTTTAAAACAAAGGCACACATTTTTCTGCAAGCAAGATCTCATTTTGCAGCACTCTCCATCCTCCTGCAGGAAGGTAGCTATTTTCAGTATTTCACTATTATGAAAGTTGTTTTACCGCCTGGAAAAAATACTTTTAATTGCATATCCAGTTTTTGACAATCCCTTTATGCCATTCATAAGAATTTTCAAATAAGAGGGGGTTAAGTGGGATCTGGGGGGTGTAGAAAATTGATAAATACTTCCCTTCTACCCACCATGCAACATTAGGAAGGGACAGACTTGTTTTTAGCCCATTTTCTTCTACCACCAATAGCTCTTTGAATACATTTCCTAGTGGTTAGACTACCATTGCTCCAGCTTCTTTGCTCACACTGGCAACTATTTATTTAGGCATTCTGTCACCATGGGAAGAGCAGATCTCTATCCTTCTTTGCATCGCAGAGCCTTCTGGAGCAACTATGTTTATTTTATATCCCATAGGGCACAATCCCGTAGAAATGAAAAGTTGTGGGAGGGGGTAGAGGGAAGAAAGGCAAGAACACGCCACGTGCTCCTGCTGATAAACTTAAAGTACACAGCAAGATTTAAATGACTGTGGAAAGTCCCAACTTGATATTCCCGGTACAGAAGTCAAGCAGCACTATGCTCAATTCTGTGGGGTCTAATAATTTCCACAAAATCAGTTTGGTCTCAGTTTTGGTTTTAATTTACACAGAATAAAACCAGCTTAAAAAAAATCCTAGAGACCAGATCAAGACGGGAACTGATGTGCCCTTAGTGAATGGATTTTAGGAATCCCAACTCCAATGCCTTTTATTAGAATAATCCTAATATAATACTCTTGCAATTATGTCCCTCTTCTATGTTTAAGTTTTTAATGGCAGGTACAAAAATCAAAGCCCAGCTGAGTCCAAGTGGGGCAAAAAGGCTGATGCTACTACCCCAGTGCATACCCTAAAGAATCTCACCTCTACTCTTTCACTTACCAACTGGACTAAGACAGGCAGCTTCAGTGTTTTCACAGCACAATGAGAGAACTTATTTCACTGTTCCTTTGTCCAGTTTATCTCCAGGGCCTGGGCTCAGGAATCCTTCTGAACTGAGAGGGAAGTGATTCTGCCCCTCTACTCTGCTTTCTTGAGACCACACCTGCAGGGCTGCATCCAGCTCTGGGGTCCTCAGCACAGGGAGGGCATTGACCTGCTAGAGCAGGTCCAGAGGATGCCACAAAGATGATTAGAGGCATGGAACAACTCTTCTGTTAGGAAAAGCAGGGAGTTGGGTTGATCAGCCTCGAGAAGACGAGGCCCAGGGAGAACTTAGTGTGGCTTTTCAGTATTAGAAAGGGGACCATAACAAAAACAGGGACAAACTTTTTAGCAGGGCTTGTTGCAATAGGACAAGGGGTAATGGTTTTAAATTAAGAGAGTTGATTTAGATTAGATCTACCTAAGTTTTTTACAATGAAGGTAGTGAAATGCTGGCACAGGTTGCCCAGAGAAGTGGAAGATGCTTCGTCCTTGGAAACATTCAAGGTCAAGTTGCACAGGGTTCTGAGCAATCCAATCACGTTGGGAGATATGTTTGCCCAGGGCACATGGATTGGACTGGATGACCTTTAAAGGTCCCTTCCAACCCAAACTATTCTCTGATTCTTTGAACTGCATTCAGTTTGAAGGTATCTAATTTGAACCTTTGCGTTTCAGCAGCTGGCCAGGCACCTGACAGCTCAGCATTCAAACATTCAGCCTGCACAGCCAAAGATGCTTCACAAGCCTAGCTTAGCCGACCTGGCAATTAGACACACAGTCAAGTGCTGGCCATGAATCACAGCAAAGTAAAAATACCCACATGGAAATAATGCAAGAAATCTTCTCTTAGGTAGGAATATTAACCTTAATGCAGCACACAGCTTTGCTGGTAAGCCTTGCTAAATGAACCATGTTTCCAGCATGCCAAAAAAAATGCTCAGCCAGAGACCAGAAGGGCTAAGCAAGTTCCTGCCTGGAGTTGACTCAAATGATTCCCCATGACAACAAAGGGAAAAAACCATCTCTGCAGCCCTCAGTGATCACAGAGTGACTGAGATATGACATCTTAAGTTCAGTTAGCTACAGATGACTCTTCCCTTAGGAGGGAGTTGTGACACCCCATCTCTTTGTGCTCAAGCCACCCCAAAGTTACTAATCAATGAGCTTTACCACAAATTCTAAAATTAACTTTCGCCTCTTCTAGAACCACTGGAAGTACTTCAGCATTTTAGAGTGAGGTTGTAATACTCTGAAAATAAGGAGTTCAGCATCAAAGATAGCTATTTGTACTCTTCCAAACTTGCCAGCAGTATGTAGCTAATGGTGCTCTAGAGTCCAAATATAACCAACTCCTTCAATCTGGTTTTGCTTATTATATTTCTCTGGATAAAGAAACTTCTTCCAAAAAACTATCACTAAATGTATACGCCAATCATATTTCCAACAGAAGTATGAGTTTGGTGACAAAAGTTAAAATAAATTTATTAGAAGCACACTCCAAATGAGATTAATTAAGAGTATACAAGAAAGCACCAATTCTGCGCCAAGCATACTAGGAGAAAATATAGGAATATACCTCTGACAACAGATGCTACAGACATCTGCCAAGCAGGAAATACTGATTAACAAGTGCTGCACGAAGAGAGGAGCAAGCTCTTTACCTAGTGCCTAAGATAAAGAAGTAACATTCAGGCATGAGTAAAAAAGCAGCTTCTTCCTTAACCTTATGGATGTTAAAAACACTAAGGAGCTTCTGCTATGTCACCTCATCAGTGTCTTTGCCACTGTGGTCTTTTCTCTGCTAAAAACCCCAGAGGCTATTTGGCTGAGTATCATAGTACTGACCTCCTCATTTGAGTCCTACTTGGTGAAGCAAGAAGAGATAAGAGTGATATGATTCATGTTTTACTGTTACCCCCAAAAAACTGCTGAAATAGCCAGGAAGACACCAATCTGATTAAAACATAGTTCAGTGAATTACAGAGTTTCTTTCCTGTAACCTTACTCATAAAAAATTCAGCGACCAAGAGAGAAACCTCCATGATACAGAAGGGGAAGAATCCCAGCCCACACAATCTCACACAATTCTCAAAGAATCACTGCCATTTGCCAAAGCATCTCTGACACCTTCAAACACATGCAGAAGCCTTCTCTGTTGCAGGGATTCAGCTCATTTCCCATGTCAGTAGCACATGGAAATGCTTCAGACACAGCCATTAGCTCTCCCAACAACAACATGAGAATTTCTTATACAGTCCATTTCCACTAATGGTATTCACAGACTCGGAATCAGCAAAGGGTTTGGCAAGACTTCCTCCCATTTAATTTTGTACCTTCTGGAAAAGCTGTGGGTAACAGAAGTGGTGGCTGCAGCTCCAAAGGGTGGAACATGAAATGGCCAAATCGCACCTCTCACCTCCCAGCAGGACAGAGCGAGGCAAAGGACAGCCATGGGCCAGGTTTGGCAGCACAGGAGGGTCTGCAATACCTGTGACATTCCAAAAAATCCAACCTGAATCACAGCGCAACTGGGCTGTGACTGACAAGGCAACAGTAAGTTCGCTGCCATCCTAGTGGGCTGCAGGTATTTGGTCCTCCCCTGTCATGAAGAAAGCTTAAATAACGCCCTCAAACTCAGACCAAATCAAAGAGTGCTTAGCAGTGCATTGGTAGCTGTCCCAGTAACTCTTGTTTCCTTTTCTTTCCCTTTTCTCAAATTTGCCAATAAATATCAAAATAGAATCTAATTAATGCTCACTAATGAGTAGGAGACCAATTGCTAATCCAAAAGAATTTGGTTATGTGCAAGTAAGCAAACAAGTTAATGTACAATAAACTGTGTTTTGTTCATTTGACAAATGTAGTTTTCTTTTAATTATGATACTTCCTAGCAGACTACTTTGCCTATTTCGTTGAATTCTCATTGACATCATGCTTTTCCTCAAAACTACTATTAAAAAAACAAACAAAAACCAGCAAAACAAACCCAACACAATAACAAAAAAATCCAGCCCAAAAACAACTGATACAGCAAATATTGGCTGCCCTTTGTCACTACAAATGATAAAGAAGTAGTAAAAGACCTTAAGAAACTTGTTTGATGGATGTTCCACTTTTTCTGTTTCTGAGCCTCCTTGTAGGGAAGGATCTACCACTGACACTTCATGGTGCTGGAGAACTTTCCATTTCAGGCATCCTTCCAGTAGGATTAAAAACTCTTTGCAGAATAGATTTGGTATCTATCTGTGTTGCTGATTTTCCTCACAATCTAAAGATGTTCAGCTGGATTAAAAGGACATCCCTTCTTGTAAAGTAATGCATTTCAACATTTTTCTCTGACTTACAGTAGAGATCTGACCAGTTATAATCTTTAAATAGTTTAAGCAAACTCCATCATTGGGAGTTTCCCTACTGCTGTGCCCTGCATTCCACTACTGCTTAGAATATTGCCTAACAGCCAAACTTGGCCACAGTGGTCTAAAGCCAGTAATCCACAACATTTTTGAAAACACTCAGAACTTTCATTTTTAAGTGCATAACATGCTTTTTTAGACTGTCAAATATGTTTTAAAGGATACTTTCTAATGTTGAACTACTGATTTTAGCTTGTTGTTTTTTGTTTTTTTTTTAAATCCAGTAGCTCAGTATGTAGCCACAAGCTTTTATAGGACAATGCAAACCCGGACCTTTCTCGTGCTGAAAGCATAAACCTTTGTTTGTCTCTTAGGTGAGATGTAGGTGAAAGCTTGCACAGACAAACTATTAACATTAGAAGTCAGATGCACTTTTTCAAGATGATTAGCCAGACAGCAGGTAACTACGGGGGAACAGCCCAGCTCCAGAGTTTGGCTCCTATGCTATGAAAAGATTGTGGTCTGGACTCTGGAGCTACCAAACAAGCACATAATTTGGCACACACAGCTTTGCTAGTTGGGTGAGGTGTCACTGCCAAAAGAGAGGGAAGTAGGTCATTTTAAGAAAAGCTGCCCTATGACAGCCTCTCAGTCTAGTTCTCAAGTGCCAGTCAAATACCAAACCCAGCAGACTCCTCATTCCTACATCAGTGGCTACAGAGAGCCAAAAAAGGAAATGGGGCCTCATGACCTCTTGATTCTCAGGTCAGAGCAACTCTTGCCAACCATTGCAGGCTTCTTTTGTTTATAGCAAGAAGGTGGCCCATCCAGTTTGATAGGAAGCAGCATTTTTCCCAAAAGAGTGAAATACTTTTCATTGTCTTCTGCCACAACCACCACTCAAAGCTTAAAAGACTTGTCCTACCACCCACGTAAGTATGTTCATGACTGATGGGGATAAAGTAGATACAGTAGTTAAAGAAAGTAACCAAAAAAGGGAGGTGTTATAGTTTTAATTTATAGCTTTTTTGGTAACTATGGTATCTAAGGAAATTACACAAGTATTCTACACTTGTTTTCTACGTGGTGGGGGAGGAGTTTTTAGGCTAAGTTTTTTTATCGAGGGAGCTGGTAGAGCAGGGAGGGAGCTTAGCTAGTTTCTTTTGTAGTTGTGGGTTCTCTTGGCTTGAGTGAGATTGTTTTTGTTTGGTTTTTTTTAAAGTTTTTAATTGTATTTAGTTTAGGTTTAAGTTAGTTTTCTCCACATTTCGAGTTTTTTTCCCTTTCCCTTTTCCCTTCTTTTCCCCTGGGGAGAGCAGGGGCCCCTACGTCCTGTACATACAGTGTGATTGTGAATATCAAATAATATAGTTTCTTATTTATTCAATTCCGTTTCTGTTGCATTTCATTTCTTTCCAGTTTTTTCCCTTTGCTGGGACGGCTTTGAGAGAAGAGAGGAGGCATACAGTCCAAGGCTGGCATACAGTTAAGCCAAACCTGCGACATTATTGGAGGTTCCACCCAGAGTTTGACCTTGAATTGTTTTATAAACAAAAAAGTTAAAGCTGGCATACAGTTAAGCCAAACCTGCGACAGGAGGTAATTGCCAACACCTTCTCAGGCTGGAAGGAGGGCCAACCCCTATGAGAATGCAACTAGAAGACAGCTGGACAGTAATTTCCTTCATGGATGGCTTTAAAATATCAAAATAAAACAATTTTAATAACTCAAAGGTTTGAACACCTAACAGATCTCAGAAACAAGGTTAGTTAATACTTCTTCCTTTCTTGAAAGTTTTCAGAATCACACAGGTAACACTGCAGTCTGTCTTTAACTGGAAGTCACCTGTTCCATGCAGAAAGGAGGTTATTTTGCTCTAACTGTTCTCCTAAGCCAAGTTACTCCTTCTTCCAAACGGAGATGACATCTCCACTCAGCCCATCAATGGCTGCATCCCTCTATCAGCAGCTGGCAGCCACAGGTGCTAGGCAAGGACTGGTGCATCACTAAGGCAGCAGCACAGTAGCTACCTGGCAGCTGTCGCAGCAGATTATCCTCTTAATTCTCCTTTAAGTACAAACAAGAAAAGCTCTATCATCTCCTTCCTGCACATCCTAGTTTCCTTTCATGGATGTTTCCCTTCCAGACAATGCTTCAGATTCCCAACACTCTACTTGCACTGATACCTGCAGTTTATATCCCTCATCTCCACAGCATTATTACCTTCTGCTCTGAGCCAGACCTGAGCCTCAGCTCTATGCTCTAAGGATATTCTTATGCTGAAGAGTTCAGTCCTACTCCACAGCCTCTTCTGTCCTAGTGAGAAAGAGATACCTGACAGCTGTTGCTTATGTCTGGGCATCAGACACCCAGAAAGGTGGAAAGGGCTTTTTCTACCTCATGACTCACTGTTTATACAAGCAAAAACCCCAACTGCAAGCAATACAGCAGCAAAAGAATAAGGACTCCCCATCAGGACAGCTTCTGACAGACCATGGCACTGCACACAAGTCCATCAGCTCCATTCATCACTGTGCTGATGCACAGACTCACTGCACAGCACTATGACTTTGCCCTGTCCTGCACATTAGTTACCCACATTCTCTCAGGTAACCAGAACATCGCTGTCTCCTGCTTCCCAAACTTCTAAGAGGCATCTTGTTTAAAGAACTGAGCAGTTTGGAGTAGCTGCCCCAATTCATCTGCTCATGCCCAGCAAAAATCAGCTAAGGTAACACAGCCAGTTAGGACCCTATGGCTCTAATCTATGCTAACACCCTATAATCACCAAAGCAAAGACCGTGAGTTCCCCTTCGGCATGATGGCTCTTCTACCTTCCCTAAGCTACTCACATCACCTAACAAACCTCAACCTCCAGCAGCCAAGGAGGCTATTAAAAGGTTTTTCTTCAAGGTTTGCTCACATGAACTCTCCTTGTTGATTTCCAGGCAGTTTCAAGGCAATCCTCATCACGGCCTCCTTTGCCAAGCTCAGAAAAACTTGCTTCAGTCCCAGCTTTGAAACCATTTCTTTGCCTGCTAGGGCTCCACTCAATACTTTTTTGCTGCTTCTCTGCCTGCTGTGTTCACCAATTCCCTGGCAAGGTCTCTGGGGCTGCCAGCTATCCCAAAGGCAGGCGGGAGCAGTCTGAGAGTATTGCTAAAGGAGCCTACCATGATGTCTTATGGACCAGTCCACAAGTGAAATAAAGAACAGGCATTTCACAAAATAAAGTGGCAAAATTCAAGTGCTGGAAGCCACAGGCACTGTTGTGACAGCATGTGACAAAAAAGATTACACAATCTTTTTGAGGTGAAGGACCACATTGCCTTTGGAGGGGAAAAAGAAATTATAAAATATCACTGTCTTGTCTCCATCTATTCTATAATGACTAGGATGGACATGCATACTAGAAGCAAATTTTATCTCTACAAGGCCAGTTGGCAGTTGGGCAGATGTAGTTTTATTATTGCCACTACAGCCTGCTCGAAGTACAGGCACAACTTCACCTCCCCACTGCAGCCAGAAGCCACCAACCCAGCCCTGAGGGGGAGGTCACCTTCAAGGCTGCCCAGGCACAAATAAATAGTGCTGGCCTACAGGACAGCAGATTATTTGAGCCTAGAGAGAAATGTGCTATTCGCAATTTTTGCCACCAGAACTGGGAGTACATTTGATCTGAAAGCCTCAGGCAAATCTCTTCTCCTCTCTGCATCTCAGCTTCCCCATCCATACCGCTTTGCAAAGTCTGACATAAGGCACTGCAGAAATGCACAAAGTCGCTCAGTGGAATGGCAAGACGAGGGCCAAGCAGACACGATCGCCTCAGATTTTCTGAAGATGGTTATTTATTCATTCTCATGGTGTTTCAGGAGCACAGAGAAGTCTTAACTGTGATAAAGGTCCAACGGTTGCCAACTGAGTATTTGCTTTAATCACATTTGATGTTGTTCTTAAAGCTGCCTGCCAGCTTCTGGAGTCATTTGATTATATACAAGTATTACTTCAAAGCAAACAAGCAATGGATACATTTTTATTTGTTTGTTTCAGTGTTTATAAGTGATATTTTCTTACAATTTGCAGCGTGAAGGAAAAGCACAGTACTTATGTTTGGATCTAATTTTCATGAAAATTGAATAAAACCAGAAAAATACCAGCCACCTAAGTCCTTCCTACCCCCCAGTAATTAAGTTCCCATGAAGTGAAAAGAAAAAAGAAAGAAAAAAAAAGAAAAAACCTTGCTAGTCAGCCAACTTTGTTTAAGATATATTTCATAAATCAGCCATGTTCAGCTTAAATCAGCACAAACGAACAGAGAAGCAGAAGCCTTGAGGCAACTGTTCAGACACCTAAGAAATGACAGCCAGAAGCCAAAGCCAGGAAACGACGTTGAGTTTGAGGGGGTTTTTTTATCAAGTTTTTTAAAGAAATTCAACTTGACTCATTATAAAGGCAACACAGGAAAATAGGCAGGATGGAGTTGGGACATGGAAGCAGAGAAGAGCATTGCTCAGTTGGGGGAATCCAACACACACTGATGTGCAGACCTGGAGAACTCAAACACAAGCCTGTCAGCACTGAAGTGCTTCTGCCCTGGCCTGAGCCGACAGAAACCTCAGGGACTACACAGCTTGTCAAACAGAGAGAGGGCATGCTGTACACTGAGTCATACTGCTCATTCTTCCCCTCCTCCTCATGATCTATTCTTGAGAGTAAAAACAGAAAGAGACAAAAGTTAGTCTCTAATCCTGAGAACAAGTAAGGGAGCAGCTCGACTTCAGCAAACCACCATCTCCTGCTGATGCAAAGCTTGGTAAAGACAGGAAAACTATGGAACAGCAAGACCCTTGATATATACACACGATAAATGAACATCAATCCCCAAATTTCTTGGCATTAGCCTAGCTGCAAAAATAGAACAAGCTCCAATTCAGACTCCCCAATCTGTCTTAATCTGCAAGACCACTCAGAAGAGCCACTGAAAGCAAAAGGGAAACACCCATCCTTAAAAAAATCAGTGATAACCTGCACTGAAATAAACAGAGTAGATTGAGTAATTTCATCTCAAGGAGAGCAATCCAGACTTTCAGTATTTCAGCTGAATTCATACAGGCACCATTCTGGAGATGCCATGGAAAACCCTGAAACAACTGCTCAAAGAGACAGGGAAAACAATACTCAGAAACGTTCAGTGTGTTAGCTTGAGCAATACTGCAGTTTTGAAGTGCCACTATCAAATCAACAGTATTGCTTCCATGTTCTCTGTGCTAGGCATCCAAAGCCAAAGGAAACACTGTGGACTCAGAGAAGGCTCAGAGGACCATAACAACAGTATTTTGGATGTGGAGAAGCTTATTTGAAGGCAGACTGAAGACTGGATAGCAGACTTTAGAGATGAAATAAAAATGTAAAAGCATTGACTAGCAGAGAGAAGTCATAACTTCAGTTTCTCTCTCCTTGGTCTCATAACAAAGGGGAATTCAATAAAAGCTACAAGTTATAGAACAGATAAAAACAAGATAGTCTCAAAAATGTCTAACCAGACTCCAGAGCTTGAAGACAGAATTTGTCAAGGCCAAAACCGAGCAAGAACTGCCACAAAGCAGACACATGCATATGGTTAGGAACATCAGGAGATTTAAGTGAATGATAAAATAATCTTAGTAAAAGGTATTCAAATTCTGGGATAGTCCATGGATGGTATTGTGAGACAAAGATAATTACAACAGACCAAACCAAAACATCATTTCTCCTTTTGTAAGTGCTTGGCTTTTGGAACTGGTGGATCTAGGTACTGGATTAGATGGACTGAAAGTCTGGCAGTGCCATAGTCAGCCTGTTTTTAAGGTTCTTTTGGATTTAGCCCTTGAAAACAGTAATTTTTTTTTCTGAAAAACACCAAGTTAAGTAAGTATATTTTTAAAAAAAGAAATATGACACAAACTTAAATTCAGACAAAACCCACACTGTATTTCCCATCTTCTTTCTGAGGGCACAACTGGACCAGTAAGATCCACAAGATGAACAAGATCCTCTTCCTTAATGCATATCAGTTAACCATCTTAGCTGCTCAAGAGGATACAAAAACTATAATACTAAAAACTACGTCCTCAAAACACACCCAGTCCTCCAGAAGTAAAACCTACTTGCTGCTTTCTGAAACAACACTTTATTTTAGCAGCCTTAAACCCTGCCAAATTCCTGTAATACTTATAATAACAAACAATACACGCAATCAACACCAAATAAAGTCAGTTACTTTCAGTGCAGAACCTACAAACCAACCTCTCTAAGAAATTCTTATATTAGGTTTTAGGTTTGTTTTCTTTTCTTTTTGTTGCTTGGTTGGTTTTTATATTGTTTTGAGAGTTTATTCATTAGTTATAAAAAATATCCATCCACACAACTTATTTTCCATTTGTAATTGATCAAAAAGAAGTTCAGTTGGACATTAGGAAAAGGTTCTTCACTGAGAGGGTGGTTGAGCACAGGAACTGGCTCCCCAGGGAAGCTGTCACAGCACCAAACCTGCCAAAGTTCAAGGAGCAGCTGGACAACACTGCCACATGTTTAGTTTCAGGTAGTCCTGTGAGGAGCAGAAGTTGGACTCGACAATCCCTGAGGGTCTCTTCAGACTTAAGATACTCTGGTTCTCCACATCACACCCTCCAGCACTATAAAACACCTGCCACCTTCCAAGAGGAGACTTAAAGCACAGAACCATGGGCAAGTGGAGGAATTGTCTGTGGAGGAGGTGCTGCAGCTCTGGTCCCTACTCACATAGTTAGGCTTTGCAAGTCTCCACTTGTGTAGAATACCTGAATACTCACACAAATTGACCTTCACTGTTGGGTTTGCTAGCCCAGGTTTTGGTAGCAGGGAGGGCTGCAGGGGTGGCTTCTGTGAGAAGCTGCTGAAAGCTTCCCACATGTCCAACAGAGCCAATGCCAGCCAGGTCCAGGATGGACCTGCTGCTGGCCAAGACCAGGCCCATTAGGAATGACAGTAATGCCTCTGTGATAACATATTTAAGAAGAGGAAAAAAGGTTATTCCACAAATGAAATTGTGGCCAGAGAAGAGCGGAGGGAAAATAAGTGAGAGGAGCAGCTCTGCAGAGACCAAGGTCAGTGGAGGAGGGGGAGGAGGTATTCCAGGTGCCAGAGCTGGGATTCCCCTGGAGCCCGTGGTGCAGACTATGGTGAAGCAGCTGTGCCCCTGCTGTCCATGGAGGACCCCAGGGATGCAGAGATTGACCTGCAGCCTGTGGAGGAGCCCACACTGGAGCAGGTGGATGCCCTCAGGAGGCTGTGACCCCATGGGAAACCTGTGCTGTGGCAGGCTCCTGGCAGGGACCTGCAGAGCCATGGGGAGAGGAGCCCATGCTGGGGCAGGTCTGCTGGCAGGACTTGAGACCCTGTGAGTGACCCATGATGGAGCAGGCTGTGCCTGAAGGACTGCACCCTGTGTAAGGGTGACCCACCCTGCAGCAGTTCATGGAGAACTGTCACTGTGGAATGGACTCACATTGGACAAGTTTGTGGAGGACTGTTTCCCATAGGAGGAACTCCATGCTGGAGCAAGGCAAGGGCTCTGACTCCTCTCCCTGAGCAGCAGCAGGAGCAACCCAGGATGAACTGACCACAGATCCCATTCCCTGTTGCTGTGGAGGAGGAGGTAGAACTGGAAAGAAGGGAGTGGTGGGAGGAAGGTCTTTCTAAGATCTGTTTTTACTTCTCATTATTCTGCTCCAATTTTGTTAGTAATAAATTCAATTAATATCCCCAACTGTGGAGTGATGGCCCCTGATAAGGCCTGATGGGTTGAGGAAGACACCTCAGCCCCTGGAGGGGTGCTCCAGCAGAGAACAAAAAGCTTTCAAACTGATGAGATTAACAAAGGGTGGAGTATTAAGAAATAGCATGCCCCCCCTTTGCAATATCTCCTATAACTGCTCAAAGGAGCCGCCTCCCCTTGGGCATCTGTATCACCCCACCAAAAGATTGACTTTTAGTCACACAAACCACATGAAAGAAAAAAAAAAACCGTATAAAAAGTGTTTGGAGTTTAAACTCCAGTAGGAGACGGGAAAATGCCAGGACTCTGTGAAGGTATCTGCTGCAGCTTCTCCTGCCTCCTTCTACCTCCTGGAACAATGTAGGGGTGAGTAGACCACGTGCTTCCTATTTTTTCTATCTTTACTTTCTTAACTTTACTTTCTCCCTTTATACACTCTATCCTACATCTTATGCTAACAGCTACTTTGATTCTTACTTTATAAGCATTTCCTTTACTAAATGTGTTTTGCTACCTTAACACTAATAATAGTAACTTGCTTTACACTTTGCTAATTTATATTGGTTATTGCTTTTTGCTATTCTTACTTTATAAGACCAGCTCTGTTTTGCAACTACAGTAACTTGCTTTACTTTCAATGTGCAGTTTCTTTTTCAACATGTGTGTAGATAAAAAGAAGCTCTGTTCTTTCTTTTTCATTTGTGTTACAGAGAGAGTGGTGTGCAAGATATTTGATTGCCTATGTTATTGAGACAGTGTCTAGATAAGTGTCCTAGGTGGCTGTGGTTTTAGTTAGTAGTTCTTTGTTGCTAGTTTCTGTCTGTTGTGAAAATGGGATAACTTCAGTTTAGTGTGTTTGTCTCTGTAGAATGTGTTTTGTGCTGGTTTCTTTTGGGGTCTTTTATTATCAATTAAATACAATCTTGCAGCTGAACATTGTCACCAGAAAAGCAGAACCGACAATAACCGTCACATATTTGTATTAATAAATGTTATTTCGGGAGCTGTTGTGAGCAAAGTTCCTTTCTGGCTTAAGTGTGGCTTCATATTAGAAGTCAAAAACCCTTCCAACCTGTGGGCTGTCCGGTAATTGACAGATAGTGTTGGGAACATAAGGCTCTGATTGTCTAGAAGCGCTTACTGCTAATAATTTTCTCCCTGGCTTAAGTGTGGCTTCATATTAGAAGTCAGAAACCCTTCCAACCTGTGGGCTGTCTGGTAGTTGACAGACAGTGTTGGGGAACATAAGGCTCTGATTGTCTAGAAGCGCTTATTGCTAATAATTTTTATTAATACAGTTAAGACTAGAAATCTTTGCATTTCTGTCTCACTCCTCCCTTTCACATGACACCAACTTGAGTCTGTTTTGCCCATGATGGTAACTGGTGAGTAATCTCTCCCTGTCCTCATCTAAACTCAAATCTTTTGCTCTATTTTTTCTCCCCTGTGCAGTTACAGAGGGGACTGACTGAACAGCTTTGGTGAGTACTTGGCATCCAGGGAGGGTCAAGCCACTGTAACCTCCAGAAGGTGGTGTTTTTCCCCCCATTTCTGCTCCCTGCTAGTTTGCATTTGCCTACGGAGCTCCTTCCTCCACACACTCCCCTGTTCTAGAGGAAGCTCACCCTCTGCACCAGCAGCAGGCTCTCCTGCTCCCTAAGGAGACCACTGGTCAGACAAAACATCGGAAACAGTTGGTTCTGTGCTTGCAACAAAATTAAAACCACATGGATTTTCCTCCATTCTGTTTAAAGCTGAATGCCCTGAAAGTATCCAACTTTCTTCCCCAGACACAACCTGCCAACTCCTCTGAATATTGGTCAACAAGCTGCCTCAAAGCATAAAAACAGTAACAAAATTGTGAACTGTTTTTTTTGCTTTATTTTGGAGTTCACAAAATGCAAAGACAGTCCTTCCTCTGTTCAAAAACAGTCTTCAAGCAAGGCAGTCACCCGACTCCAATGGAACCATTTCTTCCCCCCTCCAGAGGGGCCTTAAATCAGTGCTCAACATCAGACTGAGTGAAGCAGCAAAGTAAGCAAAAGGTGGCAAGTAGCTGTTTTTAATATGAAAGGCTTCTGCTGAAGCACATTAAAATACTAATTCAAATGCAGGATAATCAGCATTTTTATAAGATTTCATTCTGGTATGGGCTACTTCTGTCAAAAAGCACTGTTGGCTATGTGGTCCTACTAACAGAACAAATAATTCAGAATTTTGCCCCAGAACTACATGGCACAATGAAAATATATTGAAATCAAGTATGGTTTTGCAAATACTTTGGAAGCAAAGGAATTGTTTCTGATACAATAGCAATAGTGCTAATAAGTTAACACCTAGATACAAACAGCAGTCAGGTCAAATCCTTAAGTCACTCTGTAGGAAACCTAGATATGAGCTTGTTTTAGCTCAGAGTTACACTGAGACCTCGTATGGTCCTTGCTAATGAAATGAGAAGAAACAGTAGTATCTACTTCAGTGTAACAGCAGGGAAACCAGATTGCAAGGTTCTTCTGCTAATATGAGTTACTATAGTGTTGTGGGAGCTTTGCACTCTTGCAATAATTGCAGATTTAACAGGCCTTTTCATCCTTCTCACCTTCAAATCCTCTCTCCCTCAGAACAGCTTAGTGCTGCCATCTACTTTTTTTTATCCTAACAGGTCTGGGGTTTTTTATCCTAAAAAGGTTTTTAGTAGACTAGTTCACCTGCTATGACAACACTCCCTCACCTGAGTCTTTAAAACTGGATCCCCACATCTATACCTAATCCAGATCATTGCCAGGCAAAATTAAAACTAAAGGAAATGAAATACAGAATTGTACCCAAAGTCCTTTTACCACTAATTTACACTTAAGCCCTCAAATATTAATAAAACCCCACAACTCCCTCAACTCTTAACCACAAGATATCTTTTACAACCCTTGAAGGTATTAATCTAGTAGATTCAGAGATGGCAAGGTGGAAAAGATATAGGCCTTTATCTAATCATCTGGACAGTTCTGGAAAGCAAATTTATCTAGCTAAAGATGTTATTCAAAGTTTCAGTCCTAGGGAATTAATAAACTTCTTTTATAGGTCATTTATTTGCACAGACACTAACACTGCTAGAAAAAAAATATTTCCTGGCTAAAGGATGTATCATCTGAATAAAGAAGCTGAAAAACATTCAGGCAGTTTACTAGGAGACTGCCTGCTGCTGATCAGGCAGGAGCTAGTCTTGATTAATTCTCCACATCGCTTTGTCATTGCAATCATTTTAAGGTCTGAGCAACCGTTTCTACACAGTTCTCCAACCACCATTTCTTGAGGTTCTTCACCCTATTTTGTAATAAAGGAAGAGTGTTCAGACTACAGCACTGCTCCCACTCTTGTCTTCCCACAAATCCCTGGAATAAGGGCAGGTGAGAGCACCTTCTGTCTTCCCACTTCTACCTTCCCACTAACAGCACACAAGATAGACTGTGCATCCATCCTCACTGTGAGCATCTGCCCAGAGACTGTGCTCCAAAGAACTATGCTGCTGGCTTGTATCTTTGCCTCCCTTCATCCCAACCTCAACCCCTTATAAAGGCCAGATTCTCCAAGAAATCAAACAGTCTCTCTGTGCCCTTCATTTGAGGTTGAGGTCTAAATGTGCTGCAAGCCAGCAAGGTGCAGCCTTTTGAGCTGAACAGTCTGAAACAAAAGAATTCTGTATTTCATCATTATCCATCCCCATGACATCAGGTACTGTGGGCAAGCAACAGACACACTCTGAGTAGTTCCCATCTTTATGCAGATGGCCACAAACACAACATAGAGCCCCAACCAGGGGTCCCAGAGCAGCACTTATGCTGGGTATCCAAATCTCTACTCAAATAATTCACATTACGTCCCATGCATATGTAGAGAGTATCCTGCACAGGCTTTACCCCTGCTCTGCCTGTATCTCCTAGCACAGGCTGTTCAGATACCTGTCCAGGTTTGCAGCTTGGTCTCACGTGACCCAAGGCCTCTGCTGAGGTTGCAAACATGTCATAGGGGCTCTGGTGGAGAGAATGTATTTGTCCACAGGGAATTAAAGGGAATTAATCACATTCTATGTGCTGTATCAGGCTGGTGAAGGTCAGACATCTGAACTGGGGCAGCACAACCTCCAGCACAGATGTCAACTTCACAAGGAAGCACCCTGAAAAGCAGTGAGAAAATGTATTTTCAGAAGCAGATTTTTTTCCTTCCTGCAGAGCTTTATTTCATAATGAAAGATGGATGAGGAAAAAAACCACCACAAAATTAAAATACAGTTTTTAAAATAAAAATTCATTTCCTAGCTGTCATTCCTGGATTTTGCATATCATGCCTTAGCATGAACTGCTGCCAAAACACAAGACGTCAGGTCCATCTGGCAGATGTACACCTTCCTGGCTGCCAAGTGCTTCCTTTAGATCCAGGGACTTCACTATTAAGTATATTTGCAAATTCCAGCCTCCTAAATGAGTAGGGCTTCTGAACAGCAGCCTCTGCTTCCGAGTGCCCTGGAAAGGGGGAGCAAGGGTACAGTGCAATCATCCAGAGCATCTGCTGTGCTTGTGCGGTAGAGAGGGCAGTTTCCTGGTAACCGACGGCTACACCAGCTCTGGGAGAGCTTCAAGGAATTCCTTTTTCTCCAGATTATCCCTAAGTAAAATTAGGAAGTATTTAGGAAGCAGAGGCGAAACTCAACCATTCAAGCTGACATCATTACTTATTTACATATAAATACAGCCAGGAAATAAGCATATGTATTTATATATAAACAAAAAAGCTACCCGTATAATGTTTCATATAGTGTGTTCCCATCCAATATTTACTACTTTACCCATGACTTAAGAAAAAAACTTTTTGTTTAAGAAACTGGTGATAAAATGCCCTCTGGTGGGCGTGACTGTGGACCTCTACATCAACAACCACCTCTGAAATAGTTCAGAGCCTTCAATATATTCTTGGGATTGCTATTTTTAATAGAGTGAGACAAAGCACACACTTGCTTTCCAAAAGAAACAGATACACCCCTGACTAGCAAGCCCATGTTTTACTGCTAAGTATCTCTAGATTAGAACCATCTCAGAGTTTAAAAAAAATCCTATTAAAATAATTTTGGCAATCATGACATGTTTTAATGTTCATTTCACCTTTTTAGGATACTTTTTACTCCTTCAAAATATGCAATTAAGAGAAACAGAAAAGGAAAATGGCATTAAGTTATGCTTTGCCTCAGCATAACAGAATCTTTGTCGACTGAAATGGAGAAAGGAGGGGTGGAGAAGAGCTGCATTTTCAGAGCTTATGAATCATTTTTGTCCTGTTGAAGCACCAGGCACAGCTAGGAAGGCAGCTCTAACTGTACAAGCAAAAAAATAACAACCCTTGTTCCAGAAGAGTTTATTGCCTAAACAGAAAAAACAAAGATGGAAAAAACCTCTTAAATATAAACTGAAGTTAACAGGATGTCTTTTATCCTTCAGCTGCTCAACAATTGCGGGTGGTACTTTTCATTAATCTGAAATGAGATAAATCTGTAAAAAAAAAAAAAAGAGCTGAAATTTTAAGAGGCAGTGACAGAAGAGATAATGCAGCAACTTGGGGGCAGAGTGCACACAGAGCTACTCTGAGAATATATAGATATATGTAAACCAGACTGCTTCCAGACAAACTGGAAGGAAAGAGCCACCAGGCAGATGGGACTGCACAAGCCTGACCCTAAGGCAGCCAAAAAAAGCTGCAGTTACACACAGAACTCAAGTTGACCCCACATAGTTTCTAGGGATTTTTTTTTTTTTGTGCAACAGCAAAGCTTCAGAGTTGCAGCTAAATAAAAAGGCAAAACAGAACACTCATGTCACATGAAGGAAAATGGAAGAACTCCACTGCTTTCCAGAGCTCTCTGGAAGATCTTTGTGCTTCCATTGCATATAGGATATGGCACTTTTTCTGTTCACCAGGATGGTTAGAAACTTGCTTCCAGCTTCCACAGTACAATTTGCATTTAACTGTTGCTTTATACCAAGAATATTTCCAACTTTGATCTGTATGTGGAATGCGAAACATTTCTGCCTTTTTATAATGTTTCTGGGAAACAAAACTTGGCTTATGCAGTTGTTCTTGTACATAAATAGTTATATGATTTAACTTTCATGTCCTCTTTTCTGCCCTCAAAAAGGAAAACTAAATTGTCAAAAACTGCCCATTTATTTTACATGTGCCCTTCTCTAAGTCCTGCATCCCTGCTCTGTATAGAAGCTCCTTCCCTCTCCAGTGGCAGGCAGGTCACACACCAATGGGTAAACCTGCTCAGGGCTTGGCTCACAGATGGACTTGAGCACAAAGATCAGAAACTTTTAGTTTAACAATCCTCTTTGCCCACCCAGAGATTCAGGGTTACATTTACAATTTCTTCTGCAGACAGAGGCCAAGGGTTTCACAGAGCAATGCTGTCACTTGGAGTTCTACTGCATAAGCTCTATCACTGCTTCATGATCATCATTCTTGAAAGCATCTCTGGACGTTATGTAGATAGCAGCTACAGTGAAACATTTTCCTTATTAGCCAGAGCAAGCCAAGATTAAATGGTCTATTTTTGTGTGTAATAGATACATGCACAATGCCCATGCTCCTAAATTTCTGCCTAAAATGAAAAGTAACAGATTATCTGGGAAAAATTAGTACTGTCATTTCTTGGATCTCATCCTGATGGTTAGTCCTGAGGTTTTTTTTTGTTTTTTTCATCTTTCAATTTTCTAATCATGAAGATGGCTCAAGGTTGTACAGTTTTGATTGCTGTTAAATTTACAATTCTTTATGTAAAAATAAGGGGCTCATACTTTGTTTTAGGGTAAAACTATCCTCTTAAGTAAACTCAGAAATGGTTATAGTCAAATTCAAGAGATTACTGATCTACTCAAAACCACGAACTGATAGATTCTGATTTTATAAGATAATATTTGGATAGGAAAGACTTATAATCTGCTGTCACATGTGACACAATTTTACTAAGTACCTTGAGGAAATCCGAGTCTGTTTGTGTTTTCCTAAAGGTGAATAACTGCCTGATAAACAATGTAGCCTGAGAAGAGAAAGGAAATTGTTAACTAGGGCTTACAGTCAGATTATATGCAGCAAAAGTCTCACCAGCCCAGTGGCCTCTCCAGATGAGTACAGAGATACCTAATGCCCTGATGATCCATCACCTCAAGCAGCAGATGCCTGGGCTCAAGCTGCATCTGAATTTCCATCATAAATTAATGTTTAAGCTTCTTGACCTGACCCAACTGGATGTCAGTCTTGATCTCTAACCCAGACCACCTTAACTCTGCCATCAGAGCACTGCAGCTGCATGAAGATCTTTGAATAAAGATACCAGCATGGCACAGGGGGTTGGGTTTTTTAGTTTTACTTGCATTATTCCTGAAATGCAATAGTTCAATAACTTGGCTGTTGCAACAACAAGATTTGTCTAAGAACAGTTTTTAGAAGGCTTGAAGAATTCTGCTGTGAACTGTTCAAGTGTGATATTGAAAGAGTGAATTTAAGGAAAACTTGCTTCAATTTCTTTTTTAGCAAGAATATACCCTACATGCACACAAATGGGCTTTCAAACTTTCTGAGACAGAGGAAAAACAAATAAAGCAAAATAAACAGTATTATGACAGCAAGTGAACCACAGTTCTCCTCTTCATCTTTGCAATTCTGTATCCAAGTACTACTTTTAAAGTCAGTCCTGTATTTTAGGGACCTGAGGCAAGCTTCAGTACTGTTTCCTTAATTCCTATACCATTTCTATGCTCTGTTTTTTCCTCCTATATATAACAACTCAAGTATCAGTCACAACTTCCCACTGACTTTTAGTTCACGTAGAGAAAAGGTTGTGATGTTGCAGAACTCTACCTACCCAGAGGTTTAATCATGAAATTTCACACTTTTCTTCCAAAAAGAAAAATGGACTAGGACATAGGCTTTACTTTTAGAGATTTAATAATCTTAAAGAAGCGGTGGAACATTTATATAGTATTTGCAGGATACCAAATGTAACTCCATTTAAGTGCACAAATTTGGGTCAAGGACAAATTTGGCCCATTCTATAAATACAGAACTGTGACAGCAAAGAAGGAAAAAAGTTATTGAACCCCCTGGACTGTACAAACCAGAAACCAGCAGATCTTGTCCTCCCCATCTTCCATTTGCTGTCATCTGTTTAGAGATTTGCAGACATTTTCTTTGACCTCAAGACCTTCACAGCTGAATTTCACAAGTGATTTGTTCCTCGGGGTAGACAAGCACTGTGCAACATCAGATACATACTGGAACGTGTCAGCTCCACAGGTGTTAACTACATCAGGATTTGGTCCACAGTTCAGCAGCACTTGTGAAAATTCACACATTAAGATCAACTGAGAGGTTCCCCAGGAGGTCCCACGCAGCCACAAACCCACGCTCTGATGTGCTACAGGCAGCTTTTAACCTCACCTCATTACACTCATTTACAGTCTTAAGGCTCAGACCTCAGAAAGCAAGTGGGTGGTTTTTACTTTCAGACTTGTACAAAGACCATAAGGAACAAAATGTTGGCACAGACAGCCAAAGCCTCATGAATTCCCAATTTGAGAATGGGCAGAAAATCCAGACTACACTCATCAGTGTAAATGAGATAAGAGTTAAGTCACCGAAGATCAAACCCAACTTTCATTTACGCCTATGCAACATTGATTTCTACCAACTACATGTGTGTAACCGGGGGCAACATTTGATCCGAAGCCTCCTGCCTTGATGTCCAGCTATGGTAAAACAGAAGCAAAAAGGTAACTACAAACATTTGACTGATGTTGCCTGCAAGCAGGGCATTGCAGAAAGCTCTACCACCAATTCATAGTGACAAAATTAAGATGGGGCATGGCAAACCTTGCCACTAGAAGTAATTGCACAAATATTTGGAGTGCTGTTAAGAAAGAAAAAAAAATTATGACACTGGGGAAAGGCAACACAAATCCACAGACCAAGAAATAAGCTACTACATGCAAATACATGCAAGCTTCTCCCAAGTTAATTCTCCTCTTAATGGAATATTGATTGGTATGCTCAATGTTTAGAAATGTGAAACAATGTGGAGGAGAGAAGGAAGGGAAGACACACTCAGAGCAGTGACTTTTGTTTAAATAATACATACTTTCCTCATATGATCAGCCAAAAATAGCATAATAAAGAGGCCAGTGCAGTAATATTTAACATTTTGACTCGTATTTTATTAGCAAGTCTGTCAGAGATGGCCTGAAAGTGTTAGCCACACACTTTCTGTGCCCTTCTACAAGAAGAAAGTACAGCATTTTTCATAACCTCTCACCACTCGGTATCATTAGTGTATCTGGTATTTCTCCACTTTAAACAGGATGGACTGCAAAGTGTCTGTGGTAGTATAGAGGCTTTTCAGATGTCATCTATCAAGTTGTTTGTGAAACTGAGGGGAAACCCACTGTTTGAGGGGAAAGCAGAGCACTCCAGAGCCATGAAGAACATCTGGCTAAGCTTTGCTACATGTACTCCTATCCCCAGCTGAGAAGGGAGGATGATGAAGAAACAAGTTTCATCTTTGAAAGAGCTATTTATATGAACTGTCCAATTTTGAAGAAACCCCCTAAAATATAACCAGTGCCATAAAAATCAAGTAGCCACTTATTCCAATCTTCCAGAAATTTCTAGCTACTCCAATGACTATTGCCACCTGAACAATTTTGGAAGACCGTTTCTTCTATCCTTTTCCTTTCTGTTGTTCATAGAGTCCTTCTGGGACACCCCTTATAGCCTCCAACTCATTTTACTAAAACAAGCCATTCAAGAAGCAGGGAAAAGGAAAAAAAACCCAAACCAGAAAAAACAACTCCCACTGCCTAAGAGTTCCAAGCCCTGATGATTGAAGCAACAACATCATGCTCAACAGCTCTGCTGATCCATCCCATATTAAGGATATACTTAAAAATACAGGCACCATCAAGGAGGCATTTCATCATGTATAGGTTGATATAGATGAAGTAGTTTATACATGTAACATACATGCGTATTTTAAGCTCTGCTGTTTGTACTAAAACGTAAGGAACTTCATACAGAATTAGCAGCTTCTCTCCCCTGCTGCCTTTTCAAACTTTATGATGGGTTAAGAAATAAGCTCAGAAAGATATTTCTTAACTTTATTCTGCAGCATTTTCATATAGTTTCAAAAGCATTTTCCAGACATTTATATACCCAGCAACATTTTGTAATATGAAGTGTTCCAATCTGGCATTGTTCCACCCTTGGCAGGCAAGAGACAATAAAAATCAAGAGTAAGTGGAAAATGAAGTTTTTGAAGTATACAATATGTCAAGAATCATCTAATGAATTCAGGTGCTCAACAAGCTACAAATCAACCAAACTTTGCAACACATATAGATTTCAAAGCCCAGGTAAACACAGCTGCATCCACTTTAAAGTTATTCCATGTCGTGTGATTATTGCTATGAACTTCCTGAACTCTTTCACCTGTTTTTGATCTGCACTTTACCTGTGGCTGGAAAAACTAATGGCATTTAAATTCTTCTCCCTCTAATTGAAGGAAACAGCATGTTTAAGCCTCAGAGTGAGAAAAGAAAACTTCTCTTTGAGTAGTTACAGCATGCTGCGATCTGCAAATCCAGCGGCATTGCTTTTGCAGACCAAAAACAAAATCCTACAACAAGGTCTGACAAAGCATATCTTAGAGCAGAATTATCCGACTTAAATATTAATTACTCATCAGCATGGACTTTAAGAAGAGTCTGAAGCAAAAGCCTTTAAATCACACTTTAAATCCAGGTTTTCTAATGTCTGCATTGTCACATGGATCATCATTGTGGGGTGGGATTTTTTGGGAGGCATTTTTAAGGGAAAAAAAAAAAGAAAAAGGAGTGAGGACTGATAATGAGTCTCCAAGCTTCATAAACACCAAGGGATGTACGAAGGGTCCAGCTCAACAAATTAGGCACATCTTGAGTTTAAGTCCAGCTATGGGACAGTTATTGGCTCAGATACCTCTGCATGAACTTCAGGGATTCTTCACAGTATCTCTCAACTATACTGACAGTCCAACAAACGTCATGACACACCCACCAGTTTTTACTTAACAGCAATGTTGCAGAGGAATTTTATCAGTGGCAGATTTTCTTGCAAACTGCTGCACAGAATGAGTTCCAACGCGCACCTTGACATATAATCTGGTGCTCAGTCAAATTGCCTAATACCTGTATTCATGTAGAGTTTAGTCCTAGAACTGGAGACTAACCCAAGAAAAAACAAACCTGAACACAAATTCCAGCATTTAACATCCCACATCACATAGCATATCATAATGGATGACAGGGAATTAAGCAAAAACTCAAATCACAGAACACTACAAAAGCAACATTGAATCCATTTTAAAATAAGTCTTCGTCTATAGCTTCAACAGATTATTTCACAGAATCACTATTATTACTGGAAGCCAGCACTATAAATTACCTGAAATTTAAGACCACCAAAACCTAAATGTTTTTCTGATGTTAATGCTATTTATGGCCAAAAACCAAGTTGAGAATATCTGAAAAACTAAATCACAGATGATTGAAAAAAAAAAGGCAAGACATAAAAATTAAGGCAAATGGTCCCATGTTCCACATATTCTAATCCACAACATAAAATTATTTATGGAAGAGTGTGACTAGGAATTCAGTTACTATCATTTATCAGATGGTCAAGACAGCACAGAGGTAACTGGCTGCATAACAACAGCACCAGGAAGGTTTCTCGGGGCGCTGCTCGAACCAGGTCTGGTTTCACCAGAACAGGTAAACGATGCATATTCACACCCCGTGAAGCGCGTTGACTTGTAAAAACCTGACAGAAAGGCGTTCCCGTAAGAGAGTTCTCATCTATTTCCCTTTAATGTCTCTCTTTATAGCTGAGGAGGAGTTCTTTGTACTTGTGGTAACAAAGGAAACATGGAAGTGACAGAAGCATGTCAAAGCTGTTTGTGTGTCATACATCCTCACACTCGGAGTTGCTGTTGGCAGTTCACTTCTTGACAAGAGTCTGCAGCCTTCACACAGGAGCTCCACCTTCCTAGAGGCAACTTTATGGAAGAGTTAACTGCATGGGGGGATGCTGAAACCCTTCCCCATACTGGGTAAGCCAACACAAAACCAGAAGGGAAATTTAAAACAAACAAAAAAAAAAAAAGTGGCAAAGAGTTAATACAGTAACTCAGTTACCTGCAGGTATATTCAAGGTAACATTATCTAATTTGTATGTTTATGTGCTTTAGGGTACAGGTTTTATACAGTGTTTCTTCTGCTGAGATCTAAGTACATTAAGAAAGTGATTAGATAGACAAATAAATCACAGAATTGAATGATATTGTGTCATATTTAAGGTTATTGAATCAGTATACAGTAAGGCCAAATACTGCAAAATGCAAGATCTGGGGCAAAGGGTGGGAAGCAGAAAGACCAAATAAGTCACAAACTCATGCTGAGATTTTAGCTAGTTAAATGCCTCAATTATAGCACAAAGAATTAGTGATCTGAAAATGATGTAGACCTCAGTGCTGTGCTATAAAGTTGAGGCTCTGCAAACAGAGCAGCTTCGGGATCAGGCCTTCAGGTGTCTGGGCTCCCTGGGTCCATAGCCTATGGCAGTGTATTGATGGCATTAGTGGACTAATCACTACAAGAATTTCAGTAATGCTGAAGGATTTAGGATCCCTCCTAAAGGAGGGATGCCAAAAAAAAATAACAAAAATATTAGAGAGACACCAAAACTTCAAAGTGCCATAAAAACTTCCAAATCAGTTTTAAGATTAAGAAATTAATTGCACAAAAGGGACATGATATAAGGTGCAAGGGTTAAACAAGATGGGACAGCATGGAACTTCTCTCTCCATTTACAGATCCAGGGATACTTTTTTCCTCTAATGCCGTGTGTGAGTTTCCATCACAGCACACAGAGACTCTACAGAGAAGGGAAAGAAAAATAAGCATTTTTTGGGCCCGTTTTATATATATTTTTTTTTTTTGCCATGCTTCAGAAGAACTGGGTCCATCAGGTTTTGGAACTAAATTAAAAGGTCAGGAAAACAAGTAGGCATGGACAAGACTGAATTGCAGATGAGCACGGAGAAGCGGAGAAGCAGCATTGGGATAAGAGCCAACAACTGCACACAGTTACGGTCCTGCTCCTGGTGGCAGCAAACGCAGTGCCGAACCTGAGCAACTCCCGAGGACACCAAGGATCGCAACCTGGGAGAGAGGGATGTGTGGGAGAAGAGCAGTTTCACTGTAGAGACGATCACAGAAAACATGGGCATAATGAATTCTCCTTGCAAACAGGCATTAAAAGTGATAGCACCAGACACAGTGCTCAGTAAACCCAAAAATCACATCCAATTCCTAGATCTGTGACTTCCTCTTCATTGAGAAGATTTCCAGCCAACATACACACTATATACTTTATTATTGTTTGAAGAAGAGCAGCAACTGGCAACAGCATGCTAATCTAGAAGCTGAGACAAAACAGAGGTGGATACTTTCTTCCCTCAAGATTTCTGCTTCGAAAAAACAAATGAGCAAGGGTTTGTTCCTGCACACCACCACTTTTTGTTTCATTTCAGCAAGACTTTGACAAAACCTAATTCACTGTGCCATGTATGTAATATATTGGGTACCTGAAGTATGACCATCACTCATTAGAAACATAATTAAAAAGTGACAAAACTAGATCCCCCCTCCCCAGCATGCAGATGAAAACCAGTAACCCTGCCTCTATTTGTAACCATGACAACTATAGAATATTTTATTTCGGTAATATAATTCACAGTGAACATTTCCTCATAGGTTTTGTTGTTAAGGGAAGGGTTGACACACTGTGCACACATTTGATAATCTACCGAAGACAACAAACACACAAAACTCAGGCAGTTTGCGACCAAGAGCCTGGTTTGTGTTTCAAGAGTTCATTTGAGACCCTCTACAGTAAGTGAAATGAACAAAATTCATCCAAATTAAGTGTTACAGGTCATTACTTGCAAGACAACTACTTGGTATGACAGGATGTTTTTCTACTTGTAAATAAACCACAATGATACCCTCATTTTTTCAAACAGGTAGTAACTCAAAACACCAAACTTCAATTAAAATACCATAGGCATTATCAGGAAATAGCAACATGGATGTTATGGGAAAAAAGTCTCTCTACAAAACAAGGCAATGAAACACATAGTTTACATATGCTGGTTAAGTCTTACTCTGGATAGGTCACTAAATTATTTGCATATCTCCCATATTTCATGTTAAATTGAAGACAACTTCCACAAATACACACAATGAGAACAGGTTATAAGAAAAATTAACAAAAAACCCTCAACCCTGCACATTATTCAAAGATTAAACAACCTCCTGAGCATAACTAAAGTTTGACACAGATAAATGTCAGAGTAAAATATTGCTGTATTTTAATTTTCATATGAAGAAAAAAAAAACCAAAGCCATTAGCAGTTTAAGCCAGAATACAACAATATTAGAAAGACTCACTGTTGCTTTGGTTTGGAGGCACACAATAATAAAAAAAATAAAGCTTGCTGTAATACTATCCCCCTTCTCCCTTAGATCATATCTTTCAAGAAGGATTTAAAGTTCCAGCAAATTGCTAATTATAAGAAACAATAATAGTGTTATCTGCAGTCACCTTACAGCTACAGTAGTTTGGGGTTTAAGTATCTCAAAAGACAAGGCTGATAAACGTGTTTAAATCGGTGCAAAGAGACTCACACGTGCCTACACATACTCACTTGCTCAGCTGTTTTAAAGACTATCAGGAAAAAGAAAGTTTCTTCATTTATCAGAAATATGCTCTACATAATCTTTCATTTAAGCAAGTAATAAGCCTGCAGCAAACATGCATGGCTTTTTCCTTCACTGATGGAAAAGTGATTAAATCCCCCCTAATCTAGTTACCAGAATGCTCTATTTTTTCTATGCAGTTTTCACATACAATAACAAAAGATAAGCAACCAACTACATGACCAAGGCTCCATCATTTTTTGTGGTGGTGCTGAGATAAATCTGTCTACAATGTTCTAGGAATATTTTCAGTTTTATAAATGAGACCAGACCAGAGGAAAAATAATCTCTGAGACGATGAGCACACACTGTTCATGAAGTATATGACAAGCACCACTATCCATCCCCAGAACTCCCTTCCTCCAGACCCTTCTCCATCCTCCATGGAGGCACAGGGACCAGAACCCAAAATCCCGGGGACCACAGACCTGCACACTCACACGGCAAGGACAGCTCGCCACATCCACTCAATGTCAAAAAACAAAGTAGCTTTTCCCTCCCAGCCTAACCGAGACCCTCCGAAAACCCGTACCCAGGGGATGCGCCTCTGCGCTCCGAACGCAGCCAAGCCAGCACTCGGGCTCGGAGGTAAGTTAAACAACCCTCCCGAAAAAGAAAAACAAAAACAAAAAACCATCATCAATGGAAAAGCACAGCAGCAGCCAAACAAACCTCACACCGGCGAAGGCATGTCACCGGCGTGGGAAACGTACGAGGTGCTTGAAAATATATATACATATATGTAAGCAATATTGTGCAGAGAAGTTCCTCGTATACATCACGCGTGGGGATATAGAGAAATAAGAAGGGGGGAGCGAGAATGCAGTCCAGACACAGGGAGAGGATGGGGCTGGCCGAGGCGGCCGGGAAGCAAGGAGCGAGGGAAGCGGCTGCCTGCGGGGTGCGCGCCGATCCATCCCCTGCCAGTTTCGGGGCGGCTGGGGGCGCGGGCCCGGGGGTGGGATGGGATGGGANATGGGATGGGATGGAGCATCCACCGGGACAGCCGCCCCCAGCACGGCGGGGGGACCGCGGGGACATCGCCACTCCCTGAGCGAGCGTCGAAGTTATGGGTGCGCGGCGGAGGTGGGGATCCCCACGCCAACATGAAAAAAAAAACAAAACCCAAAAACCCAAAACCATCACAGCAACATTCCGAGCGCCCGCCGGCCCCGCACGGCACCCGCGGGCAGCGGGAGGCACGCAGGAAGTTTTTAATGCGGGCAGCGAGCGCAGGCGCAGGGCAGCCCCAGCCCGGCGATGCCCGGCGGCTCCGCGCCGCTTACCTCCCTCCGCGGGGCGCAGCGGCCGCGTCCTCGGGCGGCGGGAGGATGCGCGGCGGCGGGAGGAGGAGGAGGAGGAGGAACAGGAGGCGGAGGCGGCGGCGGCGGCTTGTGCATCGCAGCCTCCGCCGCTAACGCAGAGCCCCGCGCGGCTGCGGGCGCCGGGAGCCGCGCTGGAGGCCGGGCAGGGAGGCGCAGCGCGGCGGCGGAGGCTGCTGCGGAGCCGCTACCATGCTCCCGTCTGGCCGCCTTCCCCTCACCTACTGCCCGCTTTAGCCGGGGAGGGAGGCGGCCTGGGCTCCGGGGCGAGGGGCGGGCCGGGCCAATCGCGGCGGCGGCGGCGGGAGGCGGAGGCGGGCGCGGAGGAGGCGGCGGCGGATGGGGGGGATGCGGCGGCTCCTCCACGGCACAGGCTTCCTCCTCTTGCCCCTG
>VWZD01010405.1:166586-183479 GCA_013396695.1 Sakesphorus luctuosus | reverse complement strand
ATATAAATCAAAGAAGGTGTCAAAGAAGAGAAGAACTGGAATGATAGATGAAACAAATTTACATGACCATTAAGAGTAAAGTATTAAACAGTACAATAATTTGCTTCATAAAGTTCATGCAGTAAATGTGATTTTAAAGTTACTGTTAGAAGATTAACATAGGATTAAATCATAATTTTGTGAACACTCGTATCCAGATCAAATTATTAGGAAATGCAAGAGTTAATATTCCACATCAGTGTTACCTAGTTCAAGAACATAGTAGTTTGTTTTCCACTTTATCTTATTAAAATCTTTTTATTTCATATTTTCTTGGTTTCACACTTCAGTGAAGTGAAAAGAAAAGCAGAGGAGAGAGATCATGATTTTGCTGCCACTACTATTTGACGGAAGCCCCTTTCCTATGTTAACAGAGGAGGCAGATATGTTTTGGTAATTGCTTCATGGCAATGAAGGAGAGTAAGTGACATTTTTTCTTTCCCTTTGGTTTGTTGTTTTTTTTTTTTAAACCCACAGTGAAGCATACAGCTTTGGAATTAAAGAGATTATGGACCTGTGGTGATGAAAATTATTTTGTATTTTTCATAACTGATCTTGAAACTACTTTGTTGTTCAAATCTTAGTAAAATTAATAGGATTTAGATACATTTTGCTGCATCTGTGGGTAGGTAAAAGAGATTCCAAATCTGACTGCTTAAAGACCTAGTGCTACTCATTCCATGGATATCCACACAAGTTGGCCAAACAGTCTTTCAAGAAGGTTATTCTTGCAAGCCAGATTTGCAAGCCTCCAAGATTTTTAAAAGCAGAGAGATACAGACCCTCTTGACTCGGGTTTGGACTGCATTTCACATCTATGTAGATGAGTTTGTTTAATCATGACCTCACTGATGACAGGCTTTTTTTTTTCTATCAGCATTTCAAGGCTAAAACCGTGGAACAATAAGGACTACAAAAGTTGCAGAGGCTTGAGGAAACTCAAAATCAACCACTTGTCTGTGATTAAAGAAGCTGTCCCCTTATAAATCTAAACCACTATGCAATACAACTTTTAATATTTTACACTGTTATAGATACACATGTAGTTACAATTTACATAATTGTTTGAAACAAAATTGATCTAAGAAGCAAAGAGAATTTACAATCATAATTAATGTATGTTTCACATAATTTCATCTAAACTGCAGAAAAACTTAATATAGTGCTCATTACTATTAGTTTTCTTAGTATACTTGATGAACATGTAGTTTCTCATTTTCTGAACATTAAAAAATATTAGACTGGAGCACTGTGTTAAGGTATATCACTGTCTGCTATTTTATGCACATTCAGATATACATTTTATGAACTGTGTGAAATTATATGGTTTAGAGAATATACTCTATATACAGTATGTCCAGTAACAAAATGAAGTTGATCTTAATCATATGCAAGCACAAAATCTCTTTGAATACTGTCACTTATTTTTCAAATATGAAGATAAAAACTCGTTTGGAGTTGACAGGAGCATCTATTTTTCACTCAGCTAGTATCTTACATTTCTCTCTGCTCTAAGCTATGCATGCAGTATATGAAAAACATGCTAAGACGTAAAACAACTGGCACTTCCAGAGTGTCAGTACAAAACACATTTCCATTTATTTTCCCTTTTAGCTTTTGGGACATAAACAGCCATATAACAACATTACTTGGCATTTTTATTACTACTACATAAACTCAAATACAAATAATAATGATTTTTAACTTCATAGTTCAGAAATGAAACAGCAGGTTAGTAGCTTAAAAGTGTTGCCAAGGGGTCTTTAGTTTTTGATTTTTCACATTTTGTAGATTTTAGAAACATAGTAGTTTGTAGTGAGTTAATACTTAGTGAGAAGCTTACAGTATAAGATTCCTCCCTATCTCTAACCCCTGCTCCGAGAACAGGCCGCTAAATTTGCCAGTTATTTAGTCTCCCTCTCAAGGTGCCAGACTAGAAGCTAACATAAACGTAGAGCAGAGTGACCTGAAGCCCTGGAAGACGTCCAAGAGACCTTTGTGTGCTGAGGAAGAGGAGGAAGAGGAAGACGAAGGGTCCCGGAGACCCCAGACCCAATTCAGGGGGGTGGAACCTGGGAGGGGACAGGGGTGGAACTGGGACATGTGGACTGTGGTGATTGGATAGATTATATTATAAAAACTGTAGAATTAAAGCTTGCTGGAGCGCGCGATGATGTATTCCTGGATGAGCAGGCTTGCTCATTAAAGTACCCGCCCTTTATCTTATCTCCTACAAAACTTGGCTCCGAGTCTTACTTTCAGACTCACAGAAACAATTTTCCACGGCAACAAAAGGCTACTGTATTAGAGTGTAATAACAGCACATTCAAAATAAAATGAGTGGCTATCTCAGTTCAAGAACTAAATGTCTTCAGGTTTAAATACAGTGGTCCTCCATCCATTCAACCAACAGCAAAGCTTTTGTCATACTCTGCAACCTAAATGAAATGACAGTTTAGTTAATAAATTTTGATGCCAAGTCTAAATTTTAATATTAGGAAGATCAAATTATTTATGTAGATAAACTTAGGGGTTTGAACACAATTGGCATTTCTTTTTTCATATATTCAAATGAACCCCAGACCTAATGTCATGCAAATCTAATAGCTGCATCTATCCTTCTCCAGGAAGAAACAAATTGTATTTAAGAGTCATGTAAATCAGTGAGATGAACACCCAGCTATGACTTCAACTATAGGCTTATTTCAGTACTAGCTGCATGACATATAACCCAGAAAAGTTTTTCCTGCTCTTTTGCTCAAAGGTCTTTCATTACTCTCAAAAGGGAAATCTAACGATGGCATGTGGTGAAATACCTCATCGTCGGTTGGTGCTTCAGAAAAGCCTGCTGTTTGTCCTCACACTCTTCGTGCAAGTGTGACTGTTTCTCTCTAGTTAACAAATTCTAGCTTGCATTAAACCTTATCAGTAAACATGGCAGTACTGCAAAATCAGCAATTAAGGCCCCAGTAGCTTCCACCAATTAGAGATGTTGCATGCCAAGAGCTACAGCAGAGACAGATTGTGCGCCGGGTTTATTAACTCATTCTTTTTGCAGGAGAACAGCTAAGTGCCTCTTTTCTGGCCGCATTAAAGTACATATAGTTGTTTTACAGTGACATATGCCTCTGCCTTAAAAAACAAAACAAACCCCCTAGAAGGCTGTGAATTTTTCATTTGGGAGCTTTCATATCTATACCAAAGCAACTGCTATCTCTTTAAGTGAAATGCAATACCATTGCTGTACCTGTTGCTAAGTAGACAGCAGATCTTTTACTGGTTTCAGCTTTGAACCGTCTAAACAAAGTTGTTTTTCCACTTCTGCCTGTACCCTCATCCCCTTTCAATGCTTTCCCTGATCCCCCCAAAAACTGCACAATCCAAGTGATCTGATAGAGACTTTATTCACGAGCGACTGCTTCTTCATCAGTTTGGGGAGAAGGCAACTGTTACAATCAAGCTCTAGAAATCCATTTGCATATACATGATGGCAGAAATGGACTTTAGATGGAGAAATCTTTCAGTGAAAAAAAAAATACCAAAAGACTTTGAAGGATCATAGAATCATAGAAACAACTGGGTTGCAAAAGACCTCCAAGAACATCAAGTCCAACCCTTGGTCCAACTCCAGTCCATTACTAGATCATGGCTGTAACATTTCAGATGCTGGCCTGTAAGCTCTTTTCGGAAGGGTCCACAACACTATTCGGCATTTCTCTTCTCCCCAGCACAGTTCGACAGTGATTAATTTGCACTGCAGCACTCAAAATCAAGAACAATTATAAGCTGTGGTTTTCCAAAGTGCTGCATAGCTTCAGTATCTTTTTTATTTAAATGCAGAGAAGAGGCAGGCCTACCAGAAACCATATTATGAAAGTCAAGATTTCGTTCAGCAAGAGAACATGCATTTAAGTCTAAATGGTACAAAATGTCATTCACTGCATCTGCCAGCGTAACTAGAATGCAATATTAATAGCAATTCACATAACGCAGTTCGTTTAATATGATCATTAATATTTCAGGCTGATTTTGAAACTGAATAGAAAAGAAGAAAGCAAGATGCATATGTAACAAAATTTATATTTCATGAACCTTAATTGCTGTAACTAGGGCACAGGGATTAAAGGCCTACGCCTAAGGCATCTGGTCTTGAGGACAAAAATATTACAAAAGCATTTCAGTTTTTGCTTTCAAAAATTAAGTTTTTTAACCCTTCTGATTCTGAAGAAAAGCTGAAACGTGAAATCTGAACAAAACCCATTTACATGGGACACATTCCTAAAATTACTTATCCACCCATAAAAAGAATTTGGATGATGAGGAACTGCTCTGTTCAGCTTAGTCTTTAATAGCATTTTCCAGGATTGATAGAATTTTAGGAAATTGCTGTAACAAAGGACTGAATGAAACTTAATCAAAATATTTATTGCTATGGTGAGCCCTGTGGCTGGCATGTGACATCTGAAAACAGCCTTTCAGAGATACTTATACAACCAGAGATACTTGCACAATCAAGGGCAGATTTGGCCCTCTTTAACACAGGTCCTTCCTTTGTATTTGTATATAAATTCATTGCAAGCCTAACTTAATGAACGAACACTAGAGACAAAAATTAAAAATCTCTTGGTAATTATGTATTGCTGGTTGAGCTGCCATTTTCACTATTTCAGTCATGATATCTTAACAGCTATGCAGCCAGCTCTCTGAAGTTGACTTCAAAGGGTGTCAGCAGCATTCCTCATTTCAAATGCCCCAGTTTAACTCAGCTCATCTATTGTGCATTCAGCTCACCCATGGGCATCAGTGAGAGTGCAGCTGTGGCACTACTGTGGGTTAGCTCAGGTCAATGAAAATCAATATCATTTACAACATTTTACATTTTCCTAGGCTTTAAGGCCTGACAGGTACTGAAGGAGACTGTATTTCTTCGTATGCTTTTCTTCTGACACGTAGATATTTGGCCCATCAGTTCAACACAATTTAATTGGTACAAGCAAATCGATTAAGTATATTAAGAACTGCATCTGTTTGTTTAAATGAGAACAGGTACTTATTCTTTCTAGTAGCTTCCAAGTTAGAGAAAGCAAAAGTATTCGTTTTTCTATTAGAAAACCAAGTATTTATTTACATGCTGGTCCAGGAAATGTTTCTGGTAAGTCAGAGGTGGAAAAAAAAACATTCTGAAGAATCAAAACAGAGGCATCACCTCACTACAGTTTTAATTTTAGTCAGATTGTAGTGGAGGATAGATTCACCTTGAATATTTCTTTTCAGGAGAAATGACTATAAGCCAGAAAATAACATTACACAGAAACACAGCAGAAATGACTGATTTGTTGTTTCAGACTAGAAAGTAAAAAAAAAAAAAATCCAGGCAAAAATTATTTTCTGACATCAAGAATTCAGGAAAATACACCTCCAAAGCCATTTTGAAATGTATTTAACCTCTGAGTTCTCTTGGGACATAAACTACATTATGTTATGATCATGTCAAAATCATGTCAAAAATATTTACAAGTAACATTTACTTTTCTATTTTCTCGTTCAGTTCAAAAAATCCCAAAGCAATACATCTAAACACTGTAGGTATATTATTATATAAAAGCTGCTAGAGCAACATTTATCCTCAAATAAATACACTATGAGGTCCAGCAGTATAAATTTTCCTCTCATTGCCCATAAATCTCATCTAAATCTATTCCACTGCTGCTCCACAGATTCCTCCTTATGTCTCACTGTGAGGCTTCCGTTTCCAAAGCACCTCAGATGCCTAATTCCAATAGTTTAACCCATGTTCTCTACCAACTGCTAAACTGTTACCATTAGTTACAGCTCCCTTTCACAATTTGTAAGCATTATCTTCATCAAATAATTAGCAAGTGTCTAAAAAGAGTCATCTCTACTGACACTCTACAGGCATTCAGGCCTGATTCTTCAAAATAACCTGAATCTTCTGAAATGGCCACGATCCAGCAATATTCTGTTTGGCTGCTGGGTCTTGGACAAGTCCTATAATGTGCAATAGCTTATATTGTAGAAAAAGACCCTTTGCATTAACACATCTACTTTACCCTTAAAAAACCCACGGTGTTCTTCTTTATTAAGAACTCTGGGACCATAAGAATAATTCTATTCCTGTTTTCCTGCAATGACATTAGATTACAGCAGTCTGTTTCCTTTCTTTTGCTTATTCTTTTTTTGCTACATTTTCAGTATTTATGTATTTAATACATAACAGGTCATTACTGGCAATAACAGCTGTCAGAGATTCTGTTCCATCAGGGGAAGACAGATCTCAGAATTTTTTCCTTTGTCTCTTATTTTTCTTCAGGATAGATCTACATTAGAATTTTCATTATTGAAAAAACCTAAACATTCAGATTATTTAGTGACTGGAAAAATGTAACATGATGAGTGAACTGGGTTTCATTAAACATATTAGTACCTAAGTGTGCCGACACTGAATAAGCTTCAACCAATATGCATCATACTAGGAAAGGCTACCCAGTATATTTTCAACCTTTTCCTTTGAGCTATGACCCACTGAAGAGGATACTGATCATTCGGGGATCTCAAAGTGATTTCTTTTCTGCAGAAAAAAGGTATTTTTTTATTAAAAAGAAACCAGTACCTTGATAGTACTGTTGGCTACAAATCATCCTCTGGAAGTGTTCACACTAGCATTAATACTATGGACAAACTGTAATTCAATTATTCCCCCTTTTTTTTCCTTTGTGACCTTATAAATTTCCTTTCAATGAATGCTTCTGTAGTGCTTTTTCATTGCATATATTGTGTAGGTAGATTTTCTCAAGAAACAAAGCATTTTTGTCATCTCTAGACTCTACAAGTAGACTCTACCGATTCACCCTACAACCTGCACAAAGTCCCACAGACCTTCCTCTATGGGACTATACAAATACATGGTCTCCATGCTGAGCATGTAAAATTCACAACTCAAGGCTAATTTTTAGTATTGCTAAGCAGGATGTTTCATATAAGCCTACACAGTAAAGTGTTTCCAATTTTTTTTTAAATTTGGAGATGAGAAAACTGATGCCTTCTCAAAATCTGACCAGTGATACACTGCACTAGGAAAGCAAAAAGATGGTACAGCAACACCTCTAACCCTCCTCCCCACTGTAAATGGGACTGTTGTAATACGAGACATATAATATGCCTAATTTCTGCATGTGTGGGGTCCGGAATTTGCATCCACAACTGCAGATCAGCAACCCAAGCAGTTATAAAATTGTCTCATGCACTGTATTCAGCTTTCAGAATTGTTCTGCCACACACAATTTGAATAATTGTACCATAAACATTTTCGATATCTTCTTTTAAAAGTGAAATCATTCAACACTTCAGATTTTGTGCTACAATTCGATCTCAAGGCAAAAGAGACATCGGACATATCAAAGTTAGCACCTTCAGACTTCTAGCATTCCCATTAGTGACACCTGTTTCTATGATGAAAACTCAGAAATTATGAGCAATCAGTAAGATCTGGGGGAAAAAAGAAAAATATTTACCTTCTTTATATACAAAAAATCTAACATAAATCAGACACCTGAACAAATTGTGACTGTAAAAACATTTCACAGAAGAATTCAATGAAACATGTTTTCCAACCAAAAGTAAGTTTTCATACAACATTAAACAGACAGCGAACCTGCCTGAGCTGGGAGGTTGGACCAGGTGACCTCCAGAGGTCCCTTTCAAACTCAGACATTCCATGGTTATGTGCCTCAAGATACTAAAAATAAAATTTGAATTATTCCAAAGTTTCCTATACAGTTGCAGCACCCAGCAATACTTTTGACCATAACCAGATATAGCCAACCTACGTATCTAAACGGAGAACTTAACAAGAGTTTATAGTTGACACAGAGAAAATAAAGAAGTGGCAGACGAAAAGAGATTATACTAATTTTACAAACAGGAAAGTTAAGATCAAAGCCTGTTTCTCATTTACACTAACAGCATTCACTATGACGGCAGTACAAGGGGCCTTAACACAGATTTAAGTTGAATTTATGTAGTGTACAGTGGGCTTAGTATAATTGAGAATAAGGCTGGAATGAATCAAAGTGCTCAAGATTACAAATTGCATCTCTGAAAAAGATTAAAATTTAACTTTTCTCATATAGAGTCCAATTTTTAAGTACAATGCTTTCTGTCTTCTCAAAAGAGTTTATTTCATTAACAGTGCAAAAAGCTCCAAAATACATGCTATGGTTTAAAATACTAGGGCTACAGCAAAATATCTTTTATTTTACTACCCTTCTTGTTAGTACTGTGGAAAATTAACCTTCTCCCTTTCTTATTAGGATGCTATTATCATACTATCATATACATATATCTTATACGTATTATATGCTTTATTTTTATCATACTAATCTAGTTTATTATTATATCAACTTCAGTTAAAATGGAAGCTTTCTCCCTTCTTAGTTAAGCCTCATATTTGATTTCACATTTTTACATCATACTTGAACTAGATAACACAGTTACTGCATCAATTACTGTATCAAAGACTACATTCCCTAAAAGTAGTTTGCTAAATAAGAATAAAAATAAAAGTAATTATGATAAATACAAGTTTATCAGAATAATGCCTAAAGGCCAACCACAGGCAGTCTCCTCTTTTTAGGCACTGAACAAAACCAGTAATTATGACTACTCATTCATTCACTCTGAGAGCAGGGAACCTTGGAGTGAGAGTGCCAAAAAAAGGAAAAATCCAAGGACAAACTAGAAAGACTACTAGAAGTATCATGAGCTTCCTGCTCAAAGATGGTACTAATTTGGTTCCACATTAGTGAAAAACTTTCGATATTAAACTCTGCTATTAATTCTTTTTGCAATGAACAAGTAGGGGAAATACACCCAACCAATTCCTCCAGTAGGCAGATAGTGTCTACATTTTTTCCCCAGGTCTAGTCAACGCTGTGTGCTTCTAATTCCTTACTGATACATTAATGAATACAACCTTTCCAAAGTTCAGTCTAGATAGGCCAGAGAAGATGAGAGCCAGTTTGGCAACTGAACAACAGAGAGAAGATCAATCTTTTAAAAGATTTATACACTTCCATTAATTATCTTACTAATTTATGTGCATCTAGAGTGAAGAGTAATTCTTGCGAGGCTCCATTTTGCATGGTCTTGTAACCTCTCAGTGTAATGGCAATGACATGTTTCACAGATAAACTGTTAAAAAGCTTCATAATCTGTAAGACTTTTGAAAATACGTATATTTCATTACTGGATTACAGACTGCATCACTTTTCCCTTAATTTCTAACTAGAATTCAAAATTAATATTCATCTTCAAAACCCTTCAGTGGCAGTCTCAGTTTTCCAAGACATATCCTAGTCACTAAAAGTACTCCTGGAGTCAGTAGAGATTCAATGCCAGCTGAAAATTACCATTTGGAAATCTCTTGATCTGCACCAAGTTTTCAGAGATAGTGGCTTATGAGCTGCGCCAGACAAATCACAGAAATTTTCTTCTTAGACTTGATGCATGGATATGTATTCTGAATAGTAATAAAAAATATTAATTGAAAACAAGCATTTGTGTGACACAGGTGTCAAGATAGTTACTGCACACGCTCTACTCTCACTCAACTTTCTTTCTTATGTTTGCAATTTTGTCCTAGTGTATAAATGCTTTCTCTGCAAGATTAAAAGTTTCCTTGTTTTTCATCATTGACTTTCTTCAAGAAATTTCACATTATTTAGAGTTGAAGCATGTATTTTCCTCTGAAAAAAAAATCAACCAAACAATGACTCATTATAATAATACACCAAGATAATTTTGAATCTTAGAGCTGCACTGCAAGTTGAAAAGATTAAAAACATAAAATGCAGTACATTTACAAACATTATTTTAAATATAACAGATATGAAAGAATACAATATAAAGTAAAACACCCATGTTTTGGTTCAATAACACATTATTAGTTTAAAAAACAGTGAACGATATAATTCAGAATCTATACATATGAAAGTATTTTTCACCTTCAACAAAGAGAACATTTTACTTCGCTTGCTAAGACTGCATAGAAGCATATTAACTACATCATGATATTTGAAAAANTCTCATTAGTACCTATCTAAAATGTATTCTCTATACACAGTCACATATATAAATGTATAACTAACAACTGACTCACATATGCTGTTGCCTGAATTTGTTGTTGCCAGGCAACAGCTATAAAGCATTTTGCACTGCTTGCAAAAATCTGAATGAATGATTCAAAGAGAGATTATTTCTAAAAAACTAGGAAGAAAACTCACTACTGGAATTACATGAATAATTCCTTGTATATTTCAAGAACTCATAGAGAATGTTCCTTCCATAATTACTGATATGAGAAAGGACAATTCCTTTGAGTAGGATTTGAAGGGCATTTTACAACAAGGAAATTCATGTCCTATGCATGCAGCTAATGTTCCCACATGGACTCTGAACCAAAGCCACCAAAGTTAATGGGTTCCTTAAACTGACTTCAGGGTCTTTTCACTAGGTCTTTTCATGAGGTTTTAACATCCATCACAGGACAAACATGACAGATCCCTAAACGAAAAAACAGAAGGCCATCACCTTACAAGAGACACAAATAAATTCTCAATAAAATTTTTCCATCTCACAATATGCAAATGAAAGAGGGAGAGTCTGTACAAACACTTCTTGTATACTCTCCATAGAGCTAAGGTGTAATGTCATTGAGGCTAGTGTATTACACACAAAAGTAAAAATGGAAGCATTTATAATCCATTGATAACATTCATGTGATATGCTACCTACAAAAGATAACTACTTGTCTTTTTAAGGAAGAGCCATCCATTACAAAATTACTAGCCTTTGGCTATCACACTTCTTGGGAATTAAGAAGTGGAAAAGCCCATCAAGTAAATCAACTGCAAAACAGCAACTCCAAAGTGCTTACCATAAACCTGACTCACAAGAAGCTTTAAACACTAACATTAGTATAAAAAGTTGCTGGACTTTTTGTCCTTGGTTACCATGGCTGCAAGATATTTCTTTCAATTTCCTGTACAATATGCTCAATCAATAATAACTGGTCAGAAGCTCAAAATTATTATTCTTTCCTTAATGACCAAATTGGAAATCCATGTATTTTCCTTTTAATTCTTCAAATCCATTCATGTAACTGTGGCAAGAAGTACTGAAAGCAGTAATTATTGGTATTTTAGATGATAACTTTCAGTATTATGTAGTGAATGTGACTAGTTTCTATAATGGATTACAGTGAAATCCTTTTAATTCCGTATCTCAGGTTATCTTGAACTATCACGAAAAAGAAATTCCTTTATATGGAAGGAATCTGAAATCTAAATCCTGTCCATCTACAGCTTTATAAAAATTAAAGTAAATTGATTATAAACTGCAATTAAGATTTTATAGTTTTATTTGAATTACTTTCATGCTCCAAGACATATTTCATAGTTTACACCATCGGTCATTGCACAGTTATATAAAAGGCAATCTCACTGCTTTTAAACAGGCTGAGCAGATTTCACATAGAAATATAAAATAATCTATGGAAAGCATATCTATTCCAGGCCACGCTACTTGCTTGCCCTTTTTCATGTGTTTGTTTGTTTCTTAGAATATGCTATGGCAACTCAAAGAAATAGAAGAACCTTTACTTTTCCCTCTGTATTCATCATGACCCACTTGCAGTGCCAGTGCAATCAATCAATGTAATCGCAAACCCGGGACGTTTTGCAGGTCCCTTTGATTTCTTCACCCTAAATATACACGCAATATCAATGAAATGTTAGGCTTTGGTAAGACAAATACTGTGTTACTTCTAGAGGAACCAAGTTGCAATCAGACACTTGTATTCATAGCATTCTTAGCGCTGATTGATTGAAGACAGTGTTAACAGCAGGAGAAACACTATGTTGATTTCCACTAAAGCCACCTGTGATGATCTAAACGTATGGTTAAAAATATGGGAGTTTATATGGTACAACTTCTCATTTGGTGACTAAGAGGAACCTGCTATTTACTGCTCAGTCAAGACTGACTAGCAAATACAATTTTGTCTTTGGATAGCTGTATTGGAGTATAAACTAAACCACTCAGAAAATAATTTTACTTAGTATGTGAAAGCACAGAAAAATCACTAATTATTTGCCAACTGTGTAAAAATTTCCATTCGATATGATTCTTTGTTCTGTGGCCAAAGCATGACCAAAAAAAAAAAAGACAAAACCAAACAAACAATAAGATTATGACTTCAGAGGTTGACATGGGTCAAGACAAGACTATCAAAGTGACATAAGGCTCATTTTTAATTAGACTTCCTAATGTGACATCAAATTATTTTTCACCTAAGAAACAGCACATCAGCAAGGCATGAAATTCTCACAGCTTAGTTTATTAGGAGGCAACAAAGGGATTCCAATCTGCTACAACAAAGTTTCAGCCTATAAGCACAGCCAGTGCAGTATAAAATTGTGTCATATGAATTTTAATGTGACACAAGTATGAAAGATTCCAAAAGAACAAAGGCAGCACAGTCCTGTTCCACACTACACAAATGACCTATTCTGATCTGAATAGCACACCACATTACAATCAAATTTATTTCAAAGGAGGGTTGCACAGGTCAAATGTAATGGCTGCAAGAATGAGGTATTTCCTTTATGTAGTATTAGAGAAAAGCAAAACATCAAACAGTGCAGGAATGCCAGGGCACTGAAAAGAAAGGCACATTTAGGCTGCAGGGAAACAGATTTTATAAAGATGTTTTAATTGCATGCCATCCTCGCTGACTACAGTTTCTAAGTTTCAAAGATACTGTGATGCCTCAATGGAGATGTCATGTATGCAAGTGAGCCTTTAATATATATTTGAAATTTCAATGCACGAGAGAAAAGTTTCATGTACAGTTCATGCTTAACAAAAGGAGACAGGCTAAGTGGTCTAACTGTCTGGATGTCTCTTTATGGCCTGATATCTCCATGGCAGAAACCATGATACTCCCAGACTTCAGAATCCAACAACAACAGAGACTGGTAAAGCTCTGCAGCTGACTATCCAACCTTACAACGAAAGAAGCTACTTTAACAACTCAAAGGTATGAGAACAGTGAGGTCTGCTTCAAAATACTGGACTGTCAGAAAATATACAGAAATTCATGAAGATGTAAATCCAACGGTAGATGAGCCTTTGAGGATTAGGTGAAAAGCAGGCAAAAAAATCTTAATGATTAGGTATCATTAAACAAGGGCAAATTCTCACAGTACGTCTTGCCCTGTATATCCATCAAGATTTAGGCATCATCTTTACCTTCAAGTCAGCCTCCTGAACAGAATGATGGGAAAACAGCTCCAAGTCATGACTGCACAGTTCAGAATGGATGTTTGTCCATCCACCGTGACTGGAAACAGTACTCGTGCATATTGTGAATACAATTTGCAGCTATGTGGGGAGTAGGCAGACAGGGTAACAAGGACTTACGCAAGGTATAGTAATAAAAAGTCAGAGGAAAACGTATCTCTTAAAAAAAAATCATAAATATTGTATATTTTACAAAGAGATGAAGATTTACTACTTATGATTTTGAAAATTAAATTCTTGGAAAACTATATTCTATCAGAAAGTTCAGTTCAAATCAAACCTTGTTGTTGTGGGGGATTTCTTCAATAAAATGAAAATATACTATTTAAGTATCTTCCATTTGATTCCCAGCCAGGGCTCCCTCAGTCACAGAACAAGACAGAATAAAAGATGCATTGGAAGAATTTCCGTAATGAATTGGCTAGCAGCCTAAAGGTTAGAATGAGTTTCATTGTCCAAGTCTAGCACTAAAATTAGTATTAGTCACCTCCTCTCTCCAAGTTCTAATGAACCTACTTTTTGGGAGATTTCAAAATATTCAAAGAATATAGACTATTCTGACCAAAAAAAAACTCATCCCAGTAACTACCAGTGTATAGGAATGTAACACAACCAGCAAGAGACAAAATTCTTTTGACATATTTAAAAATTATCTTAGTTTCCAGAACCCATAGCTCTCTTTGCTCCTTTCAATATTTTTTGGAGGTTAAAAATATTCATTCGCTAACAGACATTTATATCCCTGAAAAGTGAGGTATTCGCCTACATTATGACAGCTGTAGTGTATTTCACTAAGGTTTGGACTTGGAGACAGACAAAGGAAAAAAATACAAACCTTTAACGTTTCACTTGGTGAATAAAAATTGCATTAATTTAGATATTCAGTCACAAGAATCCAATTAGCTATGGATATATACACACATATTCATACCTTTCAACCATTACACTCATTTGAATTTTGATGCTATTTTCTATAAAATATAATCCACTTTACATTGTATTTAATAGATTTATTCAGATTTGCATTTCCATATGTCATATTTAAGCTTATACTACCACCTGCCTGAGGCTATGTAGTCTGAATTATCACCCTTACAAACCACTTCAGCAGGAGAAAATCCTCCATGAACACCATATGAACTGTTTCCCTTCTGCTTAGTGTAGAAAGAAGTACGATAATCATTATGACCATGAATAATACCCATTTAAAAAAAAGCAGTTATATGTATCTCCTGAAAAAATCAGATTAACATCCTCAAAACAAAATATTCTAGCTACTTAAGATATGCTGGAATGAAATATCACCATCTTCATAATTTTTTTACACAAGTCAGCAAGTATCAACTAAGCTACGAACTCTATGTTAGTTGCATATATGCCATACGCATAGGTATATAAAAGTATTTGCATACACAGAGATGTACATATATACATTTACACACTTAAAGGACACCGATATACCTTCAAATACAGATTTGCAAATCAGATAGATTAACTCTGCTTCCAGCTACTAACATCAAGGCAGTGCAATACCATCATCTCTGCTTTGTGTAGGGCCCATCTAGTAACACTGCTGAGCTGGGGAAAACTGATGAGCAAAGGTTAAGCAGAGGACTGCCAGAAACAAACTAAGGCTTAGAAATTGCTCCTTCAGATAAGACTAATGCTTGACTAATGCACAGAGTGACTTTGAGGCTGCAAAATCATTAATAAGAGCATCCATTCTCTTTGGCTTTACACCATATCCCAAACATTTGGAGTTGGGGCAATTAAGGGTTGGGACCAAACTTTCCTGTGCTCTTTTGGAATTCACAACCCTGCCAAGGCACCGAAGCGCTCCAAAGGTCAATTTATGATTAGTGTCCCACCATCCTGCACACTGTGTCTGTAAGCAAAGTACAGCATCTGGGGGAAGGGAAAAGGGGGGAGAAGGAGGAGAAGATAAATATTAGCACTGAATACGCTCAAAGAACACGACTTGGAGGAAGGCAGATTTCACACGGTCCCTGCTCTGTCAGGTTTCAGGGGAAGCAGAAGAAGAGACAGCTCACCTCCCTGGGAGGAAAAGCAGGTAGAGACTGGGCACTTTTATGCACACCTAAAGAAAAAATGAAGACTGAACCCAAAGAAGAACGCCACACCTCCTCTCAGCCCTAGCCAAGTTTAGTCTTGAGCCAAAAGGGACTTGAATCTTTTGGGATTATTGGAAACATCAGTAGCTGTGCATGCCAGAGAGCCTTCTCGTTCTCTCACATACAAAGCGCAGGAGAAAGCCCAAACTGATGATTCCCTGGACCAACTGCAGTTTAAAAAATTCTGTCCCCTGTACACACTCTGCTCCAACTTCACTGCCTTTTCAAGGCTTGCTGTACCCCGTTAGGGAAACTGTCCATGGCCAAATTGATAACACGGTGCCTACTGAGACTAGCCACGCTCACCTAAGGGACCGCCCCTAGTTTTTGTCACTGTCAGCTTCTGCATCTGCCTTTAGGTCCATGAGGCTGCCACCTCCTTCCCTCTCCGCCCGCCCCCGGCCCCCTGCAGTCTCCCACTCCTCAGTTTCCCATGCCCTGGGGCACAAACACCACATCTCCACGCCCGCTTTCATCAGTCACTATCGAGCTGCTCCGGTACCAGCCTCCAGTGTTTTCAGACCCTGTCCTGACTGAAGACATCCCTCCCCAAAAATGGGAGAGGGAGGGAGAGAGGGAGGGAGAATCTGTGCATAAAGTTTTTACAGGTCCTGCCTGCGCCTTCCCCTCCCCACCCAAGCTCCTGCCGGAGGCAGCAGGACGAGGGACGGGGGACGGCAGTAGGAGGCGAAAGGGGGGAGACAGGGACAACCAAGTGGGGTGTCATCCTCGGCCAGGGCTGGGAGACCCGAAGAGAAAGGGGGAACCGGACACGCTTTTCGCGGACAGTGACCCTGGCAGGCAATCGCTGGGAAAGAAGGAAGGAGCGGCACCTTCCCGGATAGGGGAGCAAGCCGGCTCTCTCCGAGGCGCAATGGCAGCGCATCCCCACCGACCCCTACGGAGCTGGGAGCAAAGTCCGAGCCCCGGTGGTGGCGGCAGTAGGGGCAGCGGCGGCGGCAGCGGCAGCGGCAGCGGCAGCACCAGCACCAGCGGCAGCACCAGCAGCAGCACCAGCAGCAGGTCGCCGCGCCCCGCGCTGGCGGCCCTGGTCCGGAGCACCGCCGCCCCCCAGGCTGGCAAGGCGGCCGCCAGCGCTTCGCCCCAACCCCGGGCAGGGCCGGCGAAGGGAGAACTCACCCCCAGCTTCCTGCTGCGGATTTTCACGTAGCCCTGCTTGACTATATCGTTAAAGTTGGAGGCCATGGCGAGCGTTGCCTGCTTCCTCCCCTCCGCGCCTGAAGTCCTCCTCCGCCGCCGCCGCCACCGCCTCCTCCTCCTCCTTCCCCGGGCCCTCCCGGGTGCCGCCGGCCGCTAGCTCCAGAGGCGCTTCTGGCATCCA
>VWZD01010405.1:153015-166528 GCA_013396695.1 Sakesphorus luctuosus | reverse complement strand
GAGGCGGAGGCTGGATGCTCTCCTCGGCCTTGGCGGTTTTACCCAGTTTTCTCCAGGCTGGCAGATGGTTCCCGGCTCATGTGGCAGATCCCTTCGGCAACACGGCCCAGGAGGGCATCTTTCCGCCTCGTGTACTCAAGGAAGCCGCGTAGACGACCAACAGCAAATGCTGAACTCTTAAGTTAATATATCAAACTTAACATATAAACTACAAGGGCGGGGCGGGGGGAGGAGGGGGTGAGGAGAAAAAAAGAATCAAATGCATCTGAAATTGAAAAATGAGATGTCAGACATAGGCATTCTGTGCACTCTGTGGTGATGACCATGTCTTGAATTACTGCTCACTGAGGTGGATCTACCAAAAGAATGACTTCTGAGAACAGATAATGTTTAGGAGAGATTAGGAAGTGAAACAAAACAAAACAAAACCAAAACAAACCACCAAAACCAAACAAAACAAGGAAATTGCTTCTGTTTGCCTTACATGTAAACTAGAGATGGACAAGAATGAACCTAAGCTGCTTGAGAAAGAAAAACTGTAAATATATGTAATGAGCAAGATAGTGCATTACTGTTCCTACATAAAAGTTTCATTTGTATAGTAAGCTTAACAAAAGCTTCATGAGTTCTTTTCCTAGATACCTACATTCTACTGCATCACTGCCCTAAAGTTTTATGAGATAAAAATTTGCAGTATACAGTGTGCTAAATGCTAGGGCAATGAAACATAATTCAGTAGTGGAAACATTGTCAGGTTTATTTCAATTTTCAAAATCAAGAGACAATATGGGAGAAAAATCTTGCAGCCAATAGGAAAATACAATCTAGAAAAATTATTACAATGCTCAGATGAAAAGGAACTTTCTATAACTATCTGAAGTGCTGCATTTGGCTCTGGAGCCCTTACTACATGGACCTGTTGGAGTAGGTCCAGAGGAGGGCCACAAAGATGATCAGAGGGATGGAAAACCTCCTCTATGACAGAAGGTTGAGACAGTTGGGGTTGTTCAGCCTGGAGAAGGCTTCAGAGCGACCTTGTCTTCCAGTACCAAGTCTTCCAGCACCTGAAGGGTATTGCTGAGTACTGAAGTATTTTTGCTAGCCCGCCATAAACTGGGTGTAGTATTCTGTTTCTATCTTAATGTTATGGTCTGAAGACTTTTGCATCTTCATTGACTGCTTTTAGCTTTGCATCCAACCCTAATGAGTGTGAAAATTACAACACTATGCAAAGAAAATTCTCTTTTTCCCCTGGATTAACCCTTATTATTTATTTTGTTCTGAATTTTTTTGTTTTAGTCAAATAGTAATTGGTAAAGCAGATGAAAGTTTATCTATCCTTTTATTTTCTAGCAAATCAGTTTCCAATTATACAGATTTTGGAACATCTGTTAGGAATAAGAGTCAGCATTATTTTTATCCAAGCAAAAACTTCTATATAATTACACAATATTTTATAAAAGATAAGGCCATAAAAAGGAGTAGATAAAAATACTTAGCCTATATATAATTGTGGCTTCGTTGGTATTTCTAGTGAAATGTCAAAAGGATATTATGAGTTTGAATTCCTACCTTGGGCAGAATATGACTTTTTCCTTAATTTCTGTTTTAATATGTTGAATCAGAATATGCAGCAATTTTAGGGAGAAAACTGGGATATACCTACAACAGAATTCTTTCAAGACATAACGTTTTAAACAAAAGTTTTGTTCAAAATGAGACTAGTGATTGTTTAAAGTACAGAAAGCTCTTGAAGGATCAAAAAGGAAAGGAACATTTCCTTTCAATTGCCAACCAGAAAAGTACATAATCCTATTCAATTAACTGACAAAAAGACATTTCCCTTACAGATTAACCCTGAAAGATTTGTAAGTTTGTAGAGCTGTTTTCATATGTAATTCCTGAACCCTCTTCACCACATCTCAGCTACACAAAAACTGACTTTTAGGATCTGAGAAAAATACTCAAATTTAGATAGAACGAATGCTATTTTTTTGAAAGATTGTTCTCTATATTATTCAAAAAGAGCAGCAGCTTCAGAATACACAGCATTCCTGGACACTTTTTAGTTTTCCAGTCTCTGCAATATGACAAACAATACAGCAGACCTTGTGTCATCTCCCTAACATCCACATCTTGTCAACACTCTACTGTGGAAAATTTCCTGCCAATGAAATTGAAGATGGTGCTATATTTCGAAAGCTCATCAGCCATTTATTTTGTGTATGTTGTTCTATCATATAACATGCATCAAAAATGGTTTTGATTTATAATGGTCACATTGGTATTAGTAATTTTCAACAGATTTTTCTCCAATTGTTTATTATTGTTCTTGTATTTTTCTTTAATATCCATTTATGAATAGCATTATTATTTATTTAATAGAAAAAAAGCAACAAGAGATAAGCAAAATATGTGTAAAATATAAAGTGTTTTCATTCTACAGAGTGTAAATTAGTCAGCCTGAGCTTATGAGATGATCAGTCTGGTATTTACTTTCAGCTGCTTTGGATAACATCAGCCAGAATAATCAAATATTCATTTGCATAGGGATCTCATGGGCAGCTTGCAGCATAAATGCATAGCAAGGCCATTCTGAATCACAGGAATACAGACAAACTGTCTTGTTACTTCCCCACAAAAATACTCTTGTGTTTATAAGACATACATACGTTGTATTTGCTGAGAAAGTCACAACTTATGAAGGAAGATTCCCTAGGGCAGTCACCCCAAATGCCTCATCCTGTTTCTCTTCAGAAATTTCAGGAAGTCAAATGTTCTCAGAAACTTAACAGGTAGAAACTAAGTGAGCAGTGGCAGGGCAGACATAGTATGATTCCAACTGAAGAATACATTGCCATGACTAATGCTTTATATATTTTCTAAAATATTATTTCTGATATGCCTATTGGTATGAAATCATCATTTGGGAAGGGAAATATTCAGCAGGTAATCAAGTCACAAATTATTTCAATCAGAGAAGTTAATTTCTGATCTACCTAACATAGGTGCAATCAAATCTAATACTGTTTTGGACAGGCAATATGTATTGCCGTTTGCCTCTGTCAGAAAGTTACTAACTAAATTAATTAATTTGAATGATTCTCTTTACCTCTGCTTGCTTAACAAAATGAACATATTTATTAGGTAGTATATATTTTAAATCTGACTTTATATGTCCCCTGTTTGTGAATGATTCATATTTATGAATGATTTTCCAGTGAAAGTTACCAGTGTTTGAAGTTTCCAGCCAGGGTGGACTTTCACCACACTTGCCAAAGAGGAACACAGAATGCTCCTCTCAGTTTTCAGCAAAGCAAGCTGTTTCTCCCTCTACTTTCCTGACCAGATACCAGCTGAGACCAAAGGAAAAGCTCTGATTAAAAGTTTATCGGGGAACTGGCAGTTAGTATTTAATCAAGATATCTGATAGAAAAACATGTTCTCACCTAAAGCTGTTTCCAATCTAAAATAAACAGTCATTTTTATTATGATAATAGAAATTTGCATAGGCAATGCCAAGAAAGAAACATTAGCTAATGTATTATTAATGTGTTGAAAGCCTACCTTCAGCTAGGCTTCAGACAATTATTTTGCTCCAACCATAAATCATGTACTAACCAGAGTCCTTTGTGAACTAGCATGAAATACAAATCATCTAGATAGACAATATTAAAAAACTATTGTTTTCCATGGGCACTGTAAAAAGCAAAGCCATTATTTCCTGCATGAAACCACATACATATTTATTACTGCCTTTCTATCGAGACCCATAGTATATATTCTTTTATCCCCCAAATATAGGGTAGATATAATGGCTTAAATTTTACCCTGTTGCTCCTCACCTGAGTCAGAAAGGTAAATTTAAAAATTTTTGATCTCCCAGTTTATAGGGGGATGCATTATAGCTAATTAGTCTAGTTTTGGAATTGAAAAAAGGGAATATTGTCACCTTTGTTTTTCTAGCTAGTTAGAGTCAAATCTCTGCTCCTCTGAGACTCTTGACTTTTGATACAAATCATACCTTAAGTTTTTTGCCCCCCAAACTAAGAAGTACTATGGGCATGACTGGGGCTCTAGTAACTGAGTTTGCAAACTAACTTTGTCTTTACAGATGTGCTCTCTCAGAGGTAACTACACCAGCCAGAGGCATTACTTTCCCCAGATGTCTGCCTCAGTCTGGTTTTGGAGAGCAACGCCCTGCAGCAGAGATATTAAAATAATTTGTATTCTGACTTTATCATAAAGGGCTTAGGCTGATACATTTGACTATTGAGGGCAATATATAAGAGTAAGATACTGTGCTTCTACTTGTGGGGAAATAATGTTTCAAAGTAAGGCAGCTAAATCTTAGAGAACCTATTAAACCTAATCCCCTTGCAAACAAATATAGCTATGAAAGCATTAATTTCCCAACTGGCTTCTGCCAATTTCTTAACATGAAACATGGTAAATACCACATAAGTGTTCTATTTAAAATACTATGTTTGGCATTTTACCTATGATACTCCAACAGTCTTCAGGAACAGCTGCAGGAAAACTTTTAGGGAGTGAAATCCCATTTTGTGTAGAAAGTATTCTTTTCCATTGTAATTATCTTTAAAGACTCAAAGGTTGAAACTTAGCTAAGTGCAATTAAGCTTTAGGACAGACTTGAATTCTTATTCATCCAAGTTTTCTACCATGTCTACAGTGGGAAGTACTGTATTTAAAAATATTCCACCTATTTACTACCTTCATATTTTCTATGGCTTTCCAGTCTGTAAATTGTCAGGGTTGTAGCCTGTTAATGAAAAGAACTACAGTGGAACAAAAGCTACTGAATGCATTCTAAGCATATTCTATTCTTACAACTCTCTCCCCTCTCATAGGGAAATTATTGTATTTGATTGACCTATCTGTTAGTCCACCTATTCTATCCTGTCAAGTAGCCCTTAATTCTGTTCTTATGATAGAGTCTTAAAAAAAAAGATATACTTAATTGCAAACTAAACCATATGATGTTGAGAAATAAAATGAATGTGGAAAATAAGTCTTTTCATCTTATGTTTCTTCTAATATAAAGAATAAGGTTTCATGAATATGTCTCCAGAAGTATGCACAAGGGGAAAAAGAAACAAACAACCAACAGCCTAAACCCAAGAATGTGATAATGAAGAAGTAGGATAGAAATGTTAATGGAAGAACCGTAAGAACATGGAGAACAAGACTATCTATAACACAATGAAGTGGCTCAGTGTCAATTTCACAAGCTAGGAAGCAAAGTCTTCCAAAACATAAATGAAAGTTAGGACAGTCTAGCTTAACATATTTTTGTGTTATAGTTGACCCATCCTTTCCTCTTCTCACACATTTCTGTGAGACAAGAAGACAGCAAGACCCTGAGAAAATAGGAGGGAGATCTGCCTTAAATTCAAAGGAGATTCCAGCTTGACCTTACAAAAAGAAGAGTTGAATCTAGACAAAATGCTGAGGAAAAAAATGTGACTATTGTTAACTATAGCCTTTGCTGCACATTTTTGTTGCCTTATTTTTTTCTGTATTTTTATGTTATTGTTGCAACTCCATGCTTTAAGGAAACTGTTCTTTTAGCCTTACATTTTGTCTATCAAGAAAGCTGACTCTTAGTGGTCGTATGCAAATTAATGTATTTCATTGTTACAGCTGTGGTGAGCCTGTCCTCAAGACACAGGAACTCCAATGTTTTAGTATCCAGCTTCCACCCATATTGCTCCAAAATACCCAAATAAAAACATGTACTTCCCCTTGTATTCTCTAGACCAGCTGGGAGTTGCCAGTCCAGAGATCTGAGAGAAGCAAATTAACAAGAGTTAGGTAGGAAAACCTTGGATGTGCAGGAATATACCATGAAACATATCTAAGTAGTACCTTCCTTGAGAACATGAACAGGATCCTCATGAAGGTTGGCACAGCCTAGCAGACTACCCAGTCTAGTGAGAATATAACAAAAAAAACCCAGAAACCTAAAGGTGTGTAATAGCTTAGAAAATACGTGAAAACTGATGTCAGGTAAAGAACAAAGACTGTGACATGTCTTATCAGTCAGGGAAGGCAAATAAAGTTCATCTATCACATATTCATCTTTGCTGTTATCTTCCAGTCAATCCTCAAGATCACTCTCTGCACTATACATAGCATGAATTTCTTAAGTCCAGGTGTTGCAAGAGACAGTAGGTAATATGTAGTTACTAAAATCAGGACATCTAACAGAGAAGAAATATCACAAATTCCTAGAAGTCTGAAGCTCGTTGGGTCTATTCATAAAATGGCTTATTTAAAAATTGAGCTACACTGGCTGTGCACTAACCCCTTACACTGTGAGCAGAGCCTGCAGCTGAGAAAGGCTTCTAGATGCGTATCTTTTCCATGCACTCACAGCCTTCACTAGTGCAAATAGTAGCCCTTATGAACATCAGATATTTCAGAATACAGTATTATTACTTGTCTTGGGGGAGGTAATTGTCACAAACCCACTGCCTCAGCATCGTACCTCACATTATTGACAACAAAACATACTGAAGATTTAGAGAACTGGATAAGGCCTTTGTTCTTCTGAGAACATCCTGAGTACACCATACCTCAAACTGGTGCATATTCCACTGTTGTGTGGGTGTATCTGCCTAGCATTAGAAAAGAGTTGTCCAATTTTCAGAGATATTCTGCAGTTACTAACAATACCTGAAGCTTTCACATGACTTGACTGGGACTCAGAGAGTCCCAAACAGAAGTATGAACTTGTGGGGAGGTGTAACTTTCACGATCCTTTAGGAATGGTCCAAGACCTGGGGATTATACTTCATATTTATAACCCTTAATATGACTGTGCCTTCAAATCCAGAGAGAAACCCAGCATCTATCTGTTAAAGTCTGCAGGAACCATGCGCTCAGCATTTTCATAGGCTGACATTCACTTTCTCCACTCTGTATAACCCCAGCAATTCCAGCTTGGTTCCTTTGCATGAGTAGGTGGGGAGTGCCAAGAGGAAAAACCTATTTCAGTCTTCACAGCCATGTGCTTTTCCACTGGAAGTGAAACATCATGTTGTGTCGCTGTTCTTAATGTGTTACCAAGTCATCGTTCCTCACCCACCATTGTTTACAATATCAGGTAGAGTAGGTGGTAGGTACCCCTTCAGGGAATGCACAGCATAAACCAGAAATATTCCCCTACTTATCTTCAATCACATATGTGTATGATTTCACAATTTAGTCTTACCTGAATACCTTTGCAGAATGGTTCAATATTAACATAACTGAATTTCTGTAACTCTTTAGAAGGGATTCAGTCATTATGTATATAGCTAATTGCCAATCCTTAATCTTTTAAAGTTAATACTTAGTACTGTTTTATCATAGCTAATGGGTTGTGGGTTTGGGGGTTTTTTGTATGTTTTGTGGTTTGGGGGTTTTTTTCTGTATAGAGCAGTTGAAGCTGCAGCATGAGAAAATAGTAAATGGATAGACATTGTTTGAAAAAAACAAATTTATGAAAATTTTTCTAGATCGAATAGTCAAAAAAAGGCTTTTCAGATGAGATAATTTTTCTCTGAAAAATTACTCTCTTATCACATTTGAAAACATTTGTGACAGTTTAGGCCTAACCCTAACTCTTCTCTAACATTCATTCATTTGCCTCTAAATGTGCATGTAAGGATGTATTCATGCACAAATAAATGTGAGGTCCAAAGTGTAACATATAATAGAACAGTTATCTGTTTTCCTGCTGTAACAGTGTAATAAAGCTCTTGTGTATGTCTATAAAATGGAGTTAAACATTTTATGAATGTTTAAATATCATACAGAAATCCATCAGTGTCTGATCTACGTGACCGTATTTTTTTTTTAACTTCAATTTATTTATGCAGATCTGGGCACCTAACTCATTCTTTTGTTCCAAAGACAGTAATTTTAAATGAGTGCTTTCCTTGAACCTAACAGTTTGAAGTACTGAATGTATTTAATGTATTTTCAGACCACTGTAATGAATTGATAGGAATTTCTGAGTTGATCATTTGTGACTGTCAGATATGTCTGTCATCTTTTATTAGAAGGTGATGTTAGTGTTTGGTTTTTGCTGCTTTTTTTTTTTCACAGAGTTGATACAGGTTTTGCCTTTTAAGTATGACAGGCTATTTTAATTGGGAACAAGGTTTATTCTTCATTTCAAGGATGAGATAGTTGCAACCACCATACGATTTCTAGTAGGTATTATATTTATTGAAAACAGGTTTGGGGGTTTTTCTTCCCCTATGAATCTCAATTTTGTTCTTTAAAATCAGTACTTTCTTCACTTGCTCCTTTTCTGGAAGGCAGTTTTAGGTGGGAAATACTTGTTAATTTAAGAAAATTTATACTCTTTTATACTCCCCAGTTTGTTAATTTTAGAAATACTACAGAAGTTTGGTACAAGGCTATGCCTGTTTGAAATGACAACCAACATGGTGATAAGTCTAGGCATTTGTCAAAACAAAAAGGAAGAGGAATTTAAACCAAGGTTTTCGAATTACATCCCTTATAATCTGTCCCCACAACTCAATAAACAGATATTAATAGCAGGTATGCAATTGTAAGTGATGTTTTCAGAGCCTGGTGGCCAGTAGGGCAACCATACGTGATGATGGCATAATAACTTTAACAACTAGACTACAGTACCTTGAAAAGATCCTGCTAAATTCTTTATAGTTTTACTGATTCCATTTCTTAAGAGTATTAAGGAAAGTCACAACTGAAAGCCACCTAAGTAGAAATCAAGTGGCAAATTCAAGATCCTCTTTCTTTGGAATCAGAACAGTTTGTTTATTTTCTCTATTTTAACAGAGACCATAAAAGAGGATCATATAACCTCCAAAAACATAATTTTGGTGAAAGCTTTGAAAAAAATGTTCAAACTCATTCAGTGTATTATCTAGATCTTATTTAAATTAATATTAACTTTGTAAGAGTGCTCTTTAGTACATTAGGCTATCAGTTTTACTTGCTACACACACAAAAATTTCATATTTACTGGAGATCAGCTCCGACTGCAATTTACAGCTTTACTATTATTACAGGTAAGTCTTGCATTTCCCTTTCAATAAAAAGTATATCTAACAAGCAATAAAAACATTCTACCTTTGCCAAAATATTATATTCTGTGGGGGGTTTTGCCTTTGTGGGCTTTTTTTATTTGTTTGTTTTAAATTTAACCAACAAATTCACTACTACTCACTACTAGGGAGTCTAGTATTCATAACAGAATAATTTCTATAGATCAGTATGCCTACAGCAAAATACTTTCTAATAACAAAACCTCATCGACATCTTCCCTTCTCTGCAATATGAAAGCTTCCAACTTACATCCTCAATAGGTAATTGCTAAATGCGAGTTTGACACACTTTCTTCACCCTAAGACCATCCTCTTACTGTCACATGATCCCAACTAATGAAGAGAAATGGAGGAAGAAACCTCTCTTTTTCATTCATACTCTGTTTAAAGAAAACTCAGGGAAATGATTTCATTTCATGCCTGCCAGTAGAAGTGTGTGTTTTGTTTCAGTTAAGAAAGCTGGAAAAAAGCACCTCGAATGAGCCCAGGAGAAGCAGCCAAAGATGAAGACATGACATCCTTAGGAAACTGCTTGACTCCACAGGGAGCTGGGTCACTACAGAAGTGAGAACTACAGAGTCTGTTCTTTACCATTCCCCTTCTGCTATGAAAACAAAGCCAATGACATTAGATTGTGATAAAGTATGCATAACCCCATGACATAGGAATGTCAGCTCAAAACCACAAAAATATAGAAGCTACTTATGTATCAACAAAAACATGTATGGTTCCACAAGAAACTGAGAAGGAAAACTCACCATTTCAAAATCTTGCTGAAGAGACATTTGTTTCTCTTTGAGGAAAGAGTGAACGTAGGTTGTAATTGCTTGAAGTTTTCATTCTGGACCCTTCTAAATTAGGATTCAACAAGGATTCCATGGCTACTGTGGTGTTGCCTTAGAATTTTATATATTTGTAGATTTTTAGATAGCTATGTAGTTTCTTACATTAGAGGTAGTAGCTAGCAGCTTCTAACCCCTGTTCCACATTTCTGAATTTCTGTCTCAAGGGTCGCGTAGTAGCTAGAACATCACATATGGGACATATGTACCGGAAATAGAATAATAAAACACTGTTTTACTTAGAACAGAGGAAAGAAGATCCAGAATCCTTAGAGAAGCTCCAATGTGGCATGAAGATGATGAAGACGATGAATTAAAGGGTCTTGAGATCTCTGACCCAAACACAGAGGGGGCATGCCAAGGGACAGATCCAGGAAGATTCTGGGAGTAGACAATTCTTAGATCGGATGTAACCTTTAGTTATAATAATTAGGTAGTGTTAGAAATTAGTAAGACTGCTGTGTGAGGGAGGTAGAGTGGAAGTGAAGTCTAGTGCTTGTTGGCTCACCTGCAGTGTGCATTTGCATGCTGGGGCAGCTTCCTCCCTGCCCCTGGGCAAGCCATGAAGAGCCTCAAGTCCTGCTTGAAGAAGATGAGGCTGGTCTTGGGGGCAGACAGCATGTCTGTCTGTATACTCTCTACACTTGTGCACCTAAAACCATGTAAGTAAAGAACTTCTCTCTTCTGTACCCAGACAATGTTATTTTCTCGGAATTTTTTTTCCCTGCTTTTTAGGCAAGAGTGGCATTGGACCAGATCTTTGAAAAAAGGCAACAGAGTATCTCCTCTGAGTACCACGAAACAACTGTTAAGACCATTGACATGTAACAGTAGCCAAGTATTCAGAAACTTTAAATGGTTGTACTCAGAGCGAGAGAGAAAATGGAAACTTTGTTTGGATGTATTCTCAGAGTGGTGTTGGGGAAAGAAGTTTATTTACTCTTTCCTGTTTTGCAAAGGACGGAATGAGCAGGTCCAATATATGAACCTACATTTTATCATTTTTTCTCTCCTCTTGTATGAAGTTTAACATTGTGTGAGCTGGCTTCCTTCTTTTTACTACAATTCATTTTATGGTTTCTTAAATTTTTTCCCCCTTCTCTTTAGCAGTTATATAATGCTTTTACAATCACTCTGCTGATGCATCTTAAATAACCTGTGCACTTAAGTAAGGATTTATATGTGTGTATATATTTCTACATATTAATACCTTCCTAATGACCATGTCTTACTACAGCTCAGCCATAGAGCAGCAGATGAAAATCTCTCTCTCTTTGTGTTCCACAGCAGTTCCAAAGCCTGTAGTGAACTACCATATCTCTTTCTATTAAAGCTGTGCAGCTGGAGGCCTATTCTGCTATCACCAGTGTGTGTGCATGCATTTGGGTTTTCAGTGGGTCTAATGTATAACTTACAAAAAGATAATTCCATTTACATGCTAGAAATTGTGCAGTCCCTCATTTATGACCTACATTTAGGAGGCTATTAAGATTTTTACCTCGTAATATTTCCCTTTAGGTTATGGGGGGTTTATGCCTTGTATGTTTGCATAAGAAATAAACCTATTTTATAGAAATGCTCTCAGGAAGAGGGACCAAACAAGACTTCTTTTAACCTATTGGCAAAGAAAGCAAGAAAGCACTTCCCCCCCTCCTCCCCCCCGCCACCTCAGCTTTTCAATGCTTTTTCATTTGTTAGGGGTTTCTTTAATAGTAAATGGCACATTCTTTCCTGTGTCAAGACCTGAGATCAGAAAATCCTTTCCAGAATTTTATAATAGTAGCTTATTACAGCTTATGTATTCAAAATGCTTTCCAATTTGAAGAAGTTTTTCAAAATGTCCACGTTTCTGCTGTGTGCCACAGGCTGGGGAGCATGAAGGGAAGAAATCTGTGAAGATGACAAGACTGGGTTTTCTCTTTTTCTGGAATCCCATTCACATTTGACTGAAGCTACAAAGAAATAAAATGTCTTTTGTCTTAATTTCTGTTCCTCAGGAAAACAATATTGGCTGCATGCCAAATTCACCCTGGCACATTCCCAGACCAGGTTTATACTACTGCTAAGCAATGTATAAAGCAGTCACATCAAACTGCCTGGAAGTACTGCATTACTGTAAAAGCAAGAGAAGGAAGAGAACTGAAAGGTGTATCTGAAAATGCCAGAATTCAGATGGATTGCACAGTCCTCAAGCCACTCGTTCCCTAAGTGCTTGGCAGTATAACCTTTAGTTATTTTGCCTACTATGATTTTTCATAGGGAATCGTTGATTGTCCTTGAACTGTGTGCAATGACAGGGAGTCGTACCTTGGCTAACTTTCAAACACTTCACTGTGTAACCTGAATAACACGGGACTGACACAGAGCAAATGAATACAAGCTTTGGTTTATGTTCACATTATTAATCAGCCTTTCAAAAGGAACTCTGAACCAGTGCTTAGATACTGCTAGAAAATAATGTAATTATTTCAAAACTCCTGCATTTTTATCAACTTCTATTTATAGTTTTACTGTTCTCTAGGATTTTTTCAGTCATAATTTCCATGAAAAAGCATTCCCAGTTTTTGTCTCCAGTGTGATGAGAGAACAAAAACCTACTATTATTCTTCCAAAAATCCATAGGCGAAAAAAGTCAACAGGATATTAAAGCACACACAAGGAAGAGAGAAATTTCTTCTGAGACCTAGGGATTTGGCAAAAAAGTTGAGTTTGTAAGAGCCTCTGTTCCTTCTCTTCTGCACCCATTCTAGATTGCATATGCTTTAACCTCTGCCTTCTTTCAAGAAGAACAAAGAATGAACGTTAGGTACTCAACTGCATAATTGAATTGCATTGGAATTTTTTAGCATATACTGAACTTAGTAGTGTGAAAGAAGTGGCTTCCAATCCTAATTTAAATATATCATGCATCAGTTTAAACATAGACGAAGACTTGCTGAAGTAACATGAATGAATATCAAAACGGAAGATTTTTTAATTTGACTTACTTTGTGTTTTTTGTATCTCACATGTTTTGACTTTAATACCGTACAAACCTTGCACAAAGTGAAGGTTGCACAATGTAGGTTAATACAAGTTACACAATAGCACCATAAATCAGGAAAACGAGCATGGACTTTCATGTTCGAGGCCTGAAACTTTTCATTTCTCCAGGTTAACAGTCAATATCACATAAAAAATTCATAACAAACTTCAAGAACTTTTTAAATACAAATTCGGCAGACATCTCTGCTCTCTTTTCCTTATGTGTATCTGTTTTTAAAGTTTGTATTTAGATGCAATATCCATTAACCATGTTAAATTCAGCCTTATTTGTTAGCAGAAAGGGTAAAAGAAAAATATCATTATGAGTTTTGACAAAAATAAGCAAATTTTCTAATGATTTATTTTATATATGGAAATCACACTTAGGTGGAAAAAGTCTCATAAAAATAATTACTACTCTTTTCATAACGCAAAAAGTTATAGCAAAAGTTATGACCATCCTAAGCCAAAATCACATCATTTTGGAAAGAAGCAATCTTTTTAAATTTTACCTTTCTTTTCTTTTCTTTTTTTTTTTTT
>VWZD01010405.1:129333-144204 GCA_013396695.1 Sakesphorus luctuosus | reverse complement strand
ATACTGATCAAGGCACTGGAGAGTACCATATGCATATAGCCCATTGCTGTAATATTAAGTGCTTGATTATACACCTATTATATTTAGTCATCGCTGCTTAGTGGGAGAATGACAGAAGAGATTGAGATAAATCATCATGCACACAGTAGGTCCTAGGAGACCAGACACAATTCCATCACGCAACACACATAATGGATCATCTTGTCCCCACCCCATAACAACTCAGAGATGTTATTATCTTCCTGATGATGAGAAAATGCTTGACATTAGAGAAAGATTTGGGCAGTAGTTCTCTCAGATTTTTTAGTCCTATAGAGGAGGAATCCGAATTCAGGGGAAAGCCCATCACAGGACAAGCACATACAGGAAGTTAATTTGGATAAGAAAATACTTTTAAATATAATTTAAGCTAAAGTTTTAGATTCAGATTGGACTGAATGTCAGCTGGGACAGTTCCAAACAGTCAAAACTGAAGCACATATAGAGCTGTAACTGCATATGCCTCTAAAATCTTTTGTCTATCCATGATATGATAAAGTCAGTGAAACTAGGTTTTGTATACAGTCATGTCACATCTGAACTCATAGAGAATGTCTCTGTTATCTAACAAAGGCTACATCAAAACACATGTAGGGAATTCTAATGAATTCTCACCTTTGCCCATAATGTGTTTTTCTGCAACTAAATGAAATATCTCTGGGACCTGTACTGTTCAGCCAAATCTGTTTAGTGGATTAGAGACATGTGGACAGACCTACAACATATGACTAAAATTTCTTAGGAATCCAGGATAGCCAGTTTGAGTGGGTTTTCTATGAGGAAGCTCCAAAACTTCTTAAAAAAACCCGTCCATTTTCTTTGTTCTTCCTGTCCCTCATCCAACTGGAACCTTCCCTGCTAGAATTTAAATTTATTTCTTATCATATGACTACCAAGAACAAATTACCTCCTTCTTTTCAGCAATATTTTATTAACGATAAGATTTTTATATCTCCATTAGACTTTTTGTCAGACTAAATATCTCTAGTTCATTGAAAAGCCTGCTTTACATAATGTGCTCAGAGATCTACAGCATATAACCATGACTTCCTCTGGTCTATCTCTCACAGGCATCATTTTCCTTGCACTGAAGTCCTCATGTTGGGATGTGGACAAATCTCCTCCATCATCTTCCACAGAGGTAAAGAATATTTTCCTTTCTCTGTAGCCGTATTATTCTTAATGCTTCCAAGGAATAGAGATGCTTGTCCTTTTTTGCATCAACATGACATTACTGATTCATAGAGGCTTGTGATCCCTGTAGCCAGATTTTTCTTCTGTTATCCCCCATGTTATCTTTATGCAGCTGGTTATTTTTCATCATAAAGCACTTTGCTTGTCCTTACTCAGGACTGTCTTTTCAGACACTGTAGAGATAATTTCTATCTGTCAAGACCACTTTAAATTTCTATTAAGTCTCTTTATTTTTCTGTTAGTCTGTCTCATCTTGGTGACAATTTTGAATGTCATAAATACAATTCAGTTAATTAAAGAAAATATTGAAATCTATTTGCTAAGACCCAAAATCATTGTGTTACTCTCTGTATACTCAGTCTATAGGCATCAATATTGCTGCTTGTGGAAGAGCTCTATTTAAAGATTCTTTTCTATTTTAAGAAAGCACATATTTTAATTTAACAGATGAAACAAACCTTTTCCACTATTTTTTTTGTTTGAAAGAGAAAAGTTATTTAGAAATATTATTAAAATTTTTACCTCTCCTGTGATTCTTCTTTTTTCCGAGTGCAGCATTAGTAATAAAATTCTGGAAACTTTTAACATGATTTTTGCCATTATTTGTGTGTTCATGTAAGTGAATTACATAAAAGCAATGATTTTGCATAATCTGTATAATGTATTGTACTCTTGAATTTCTCAATGTCATATCTACTTTGTGCCTGACCGCTTTTTCTCACACTGGAGCAGATAAAAATGCCAAATGGGAGTCAAAATAGATCCTTTCTGCTACTACTGAGATTTTCTGCAGTTGTAAATTTTTATGAGTTCTGTCTCAATAACTGCTAAAGCTTCATGAAGAAAAAGATGTTTCATACATCATAGACCTATGACGTTTCCTACTGAAACATTACATAGTTATCATAAGACATTAAGTTGTCACTGACCTTGGAACTTATAGGCTATCTGACAAAACAAACAAGCACAAAAGCAAGGAGTGAATTTCCCAAAAGTTCCATTAAAAGTCTACCATTTTCAATATCCCTGGAGTATTAAAATGTGAAATAATGTGGCTTCACCATGGTTACTTGTCTACTACAATGTGCTAAAACTGACATCACCCCTGAAGTTTTGGCTCATTTAAAGTGATGCAGTTCTACTGGGGAAAAAAAAATCTGATAAATTCTAGTGGATGATGTATTTGTAAACTTATTAAAAGCAAGCTATTATCTTAAAAGGTTTATTTTACTTTATAATATGGATAAACATATAATTACTCTGTGAATTCAGCAGTAGGCAATCAAATGTTATCTTCAGATTAATGGATAATTATCCACTTAAGGTAGTTAAATACTTTAAAACTCTAATGCCCAGGTAATTGCATCTTTTATATTATGACAACACTGGGTTTTTTTGTGATATTGAGAGAAATGTCTAACATGGCAAAGGGAATATTAGCACCTTCTGGAGCGGAGATGTGTTTCATGTTAAGAAACAGCAGCAGCTGCTTATCTTTATGAAGCAGCTGCTCTAGTTGACATCACTATTGTATCCATTCTTTATCAAACACATATGCATAAGTGAATACATACGCACACAAACACATAGATACACATACTCAAAAGCATACAGACATACTGAGCAATTTGCCCATTTCTTGCCAAATGATGTGAAAAATAATCTCTTAAAGACAGTTTGTGATATGTTGCTTTTAGTACCAGATAAGCAGGCACCAAATGTTGCTGTTTAAGATTAAAAAGTGATATTTGTTTGGTCTTGTCTGTACTGAGCAGTTTTTTTGACAGTCGTCTGACAGATTAAGATACAGCATTACTCATATGTGATACTCTTCCCAGTTTGACTTGAACGTATAATCCTCTTACTCTGGCTTAGGCTCTCATTGGTCTTTGAAGAGCTTTTATTTTCTTAGTTTCATCAGCTAGTATTCTTCTATATATTAGCACCATAGCATCATAGAGTGGCTTCCTTATCATGTCCTTGCAAAAAGCCCCACTTAAGCCTTCTTGTAGGCTCCCTTTAGGTGCTGAAAGGCTGTAATGAGATATCCCTGAAGCCTTCTCCAGACCTGTGATTATCTTCTGGAACGGCTCTGACATGTCTAGGTTGTTGCTGTGCTGGGGACCCCAGAGCTGAACACAGCACTCCAGATGGAGCCTCAAAAGAGCAGAGTAGAGGGACAGAATCACCTCCCTCAACCTGCTGGTCACACTTCTTTTGCTGCAGCCTATGATGCAATGGGGTTTCTGGGCTGTGCTCAGAAATAACCTTTCTCCCAATGGAGCAGGTACAAACAAACACCATTGGAAAACTGGCATACTTTATTGGCAGTGTCTGCAGCAAATCACAGACTGGTCTCAATCAGTCACAGCAAGAGTATGCTGGCAGTGTGATGCCCTCAGAAGATGTTAGTGCCTGAGGTGCTGTCCATGCACCCATCCTTGGCATGTTCCATGTGCCGCTCCCTTGGGACACTGCATGGGCTCAGAGCAGCTGCCATCTCTGGGGACCTGCCTGGCCCTGGTGGTGGGGTGCTTCTGCTCTAGCTGTCCTGTGATATAGGGACACCAGAGTGCCATGCATCAGAGAGCCCTACAGTCCCCTCTCCTTTTATTTTAGATAAATCAAAACATTGATATTTCCAAGACGTTGAAATTAGTAACAAGTTCCATTCCTTTTCCATTAGATATGTTGTGGGACACATGACGGATAGTTTTCATCTAGTCCTTTGTCTGTTTTCATTCTATTGTTCAGCTTCAGAGATGAATAACAAAGATAATAATTTCTAATTAAACATCTCAGGGTCAATATCTATATGAGATTCAGTACACAGGTGTCTGGGTAGGTCAATAATAGTACCTATCAGTCAGGTATCAGTACATAAATATTTGGGCAGATCAGACATATAAATATCCCCTTCACCAAGGGGAAATCATGCTTGACCAATCTGATAGCCTTCTGCGATGGATAGCAGGATGGTTTGACAAGGGGAGAGCAGTGGATGTTGTCTATCTACACTCCAGCAAGGCTATTGACAGTATCTTCCATAACATCCTCGTAGGTAAGCTCAGGAAAAGTGTTAGATGAGTGGACAGTGAGTTTGATTAAGAACTGGCTGAATGGTAGAGCTCAGAGGATCATGATCAGAGGAGTAGAATCCAGTGGGAGGCCTGTAGTCAGTGGTGTTCTCCAGGAATAAATACTGGGTCCAGTCTTAACTTGCTTATCAATGATTGGATGAAGGGATAGAATGTACCCTCAACAAGTTTGCTGATGTTATGAACTGGGGGAGTGGCTGACACACCTGAAGGCTGTGCTGCCATTCAGTGGGACCTTGATGGGCTGGAGAGCTGGACAGGGAGAAACCTAATGAGGTTCAACAGGGGCAAATGTAGGGTCCTGCACCTGGGGAGAAATAGCCCCAAGCACCAGTAGAGGTTCAGATTTGACCCACTAGAGAGCTGCTCTGCTGAGAAGGATATGGGAGTCTTGGTGGGTGACAAGTTGACCATGAGCCAGCAATGTGCCCTTGTGTCCAGGAGCACCAATGGTATGCAGGGGTGCATCAGGAATAGCTTGGCCAGCACATTAAGGGAGGTGATCCTCCCCTTCTCTGGGCCTTAGTGAGGCCACATTTGGAGTGCTGTGTCCAGTTCTGGGCTCCTCAGTACAAGGAAGACAAGGAGTTACTGGAGAGGGTCCAGTGAAGGCCACAAAGATGATTAGAGGTCTGGTGCATCTCTTTCATGAGAAAAGACTGCAGGAGCCTGCTTAGTCCAGAGAAGAAGACTGAATGTAAATCTTTTCAATACATAAATATCTCAAAGGTGGGTTCCAAGAGGATGGTGCCAGACTCTTTTTGGTGGTGCCCAGCGACAGGATGAGAATTAAAAGCCATAAACTGCAACAGAAGAAGTTCCACCTCAACATGTGGAAGAACATGTTGAGGGTAGTAGAACATTAGAACAGGCTGCCCAGGGAGGTTGTGGAGTTTCCCTCTCTGAAGTCACTGAAAATCCACCTTGACATGTTCCTGTGTAGCCTCCTCTAGGTGACCCTGCCTTGTCCAGGAGGATTGGATTACATGATCTCCAGAGGTCCCTTATAACCCTAAAGATTCTATAACTCTGTGATTTTTTCAAATCCCTTAGCAGTTCAAGTGAGATTCTGTTCCCCAGTCAACTCTTAATTTCTATTAGAAGAGCCACAGTTACAAAAGATTTTTTATGGGTCAAAATCACATATTGTGCATTTGTAATAGATCTGTTTAAGATTTTTCTTTAGAGGCAGAGTATTGTTTATGGCACTCCTCAAAGGTTTTGCTAGAAATATTTGTTCCTATGAATTTCTCAAATTATTCAATAGAAATATGATATTGAGTTTAAAGAAAATCTGATGAGTTTTGCTTTCCATGAAAAGTGAATTTATCCACTGATTTTGATTTAGTCTTATTTTCTCCATCTGAGCTGAAAAATGGAAGCTTTAGAGAACCCTTGTCTTAAATTCTCTGCCTTCCCTAACTTTTTAATTCAGACAGATAGTTTCCTCAGTAGTTTCTCCAACAATTTTTTCCTTCATTCTTCACTCAGTTCACTTTAAGCAAGACATTCTTCAATGACCAAAGCTTTACACTAATTTTAAAATTTCCCTTCCTGTCTCTCCCTTATTTATGAAAGAGAAAATGCTATTGGTTCTTCAATCTGATGTGTACACATAACTTAATTTCAGGATCTGTCAGATGCTTTGCAGCTTTTCTGGGGAGCAAAAATATTTTATCATCAGCTATGTGGCTCTGCAATCTGTCTACAAGTCACTCCTCAAGCATTTAAGAAGAGTTTAAATCTCATTTTAATTTCATTCTCAGTTGTCTTCATAATTTCTCTGAGATGGTTTCAGATATTCTTTTAGGTTTCTTTCCTATGGGAAGATTTTATCAATATTTCTACAGTTTTAGTTTTGTGAAATCTTGTCTCTTTTATAAATGAAGCAGAAGCTTCACAGTAGCTTTCACACAAACACCCTCCTTCCAACTAGATGAAAACATTCACAAACTTGCCCTTCTATAAACAAGGAAGAAATAGGTACAAGAGGCTTTTATTACTTTTTAATTTTAAATTAGCTGCAGAAATCCCTCCGCAAAGCAGGTTACAGGAGAACATGTATCTTAAGTCTCCTAAGGAATGTAAAGAGATATGGACTTAAGTGACAGTGTTGCATGTTTCCTCTCACTACAGCATGAGAACTTAATGGTATTTCAGAAAAGGACATATTGATGCTAAAATGTCATCTATTTCTTTACTTTACATTGATGTATTTAGGGAATACGTTTTTATGGTGAAAATAGTCACCTACCAGAGAATTAATTGCCCTGGAGATTCCTGAATTTTATGAACTACCTCTTTTAGAGGAAGTTTAATAGTATGAAATTTTATGAACTAGAGAATGCATTTAAAATAAAAACAGATTTACATTATATTCTGAATATTAGAATTAATATTTCAGCTTTACAGCACAGGTTTACTTTTAAGTGCTGGTATTATTTCAGATGCTAGATTTGCAAAACAGCTACTGATTTATTGTCTTTGATGTCTACAGTAATATTAAATGCACTATTAACTCATTTAAAATGTTTCATAAAAAGTCATACCTAACAATTTAATGTATTGTCAAATACGCTGGTGTATTTACACTAACAAACATGACATACTGGATTATCTTCAGAGATATAATTGTTAATGCATTTCAGTTTCAGTAGTAGCCTTCAGCTTAGCTGTGAGATATATATATTACAGTGCTGACCTGTATGTATAGGTCTTTGGCTAGAATTTATTACTCCACATAAGAGCTCTTGAATACATAATAAACTTTTTGGGGGGATTGTCACTTCATCTTTTATTTTCTCTATGAACTGAAAAACATAATTACATTAATGAAAAAAATATGACAAAAGCAAATAATATGTGGGACTTATGCTGACAATTATAAGCCTCTTCAAATTCTACAGATAATAAAAAATTAATACATCAATTTATTGTTGGTTCACAGAAATAAACAATATATAGTATGCTTTGTCTTTAACTATTTATGATCTTCAAGTTACTATTACTTTGGAGCTATTTGTTCTGAAGTAGTCTTTCTGAAGGGCTAAACTGGTAATTTTTAAAAGCCACCTATTTATCATCATACTAGTTTTGCATTTATGGTGTCTTTAGTTCTCTCTACTGCTGCCAATGTTGTGAAGTTATTACTGAAATAATTATTTAATCATTAATTAAGAACATGAGTAACCCACTATTACTGCATCATAGCTTTTAGGGGCTACCAAATTCTGCCTGGACAAGACAATGTTCTGTGGCTCATTGTGGGCTATATCTGGCTTGGTAGATGAGGGGAAAGCAGTGGGTATTTTCTACCTTGCCTTCAGGAAGACTTTTGAAGCTGCCACCCATCAGATAATCACATAAAAGCTGAGGAAACATGGACTGGATGAGCAGCTCACTTAAGTGAGCTGAAAACTGGCTGAACAGATGGTCTGACAGAGTGGTGATCAGTGGCATGAAGTTGAGTTGGAGGCCAGTGTTGTGCCCCAGGTGTCAATACTGGGCCAAATCCTGTTCAACTACTTCATTAATAATCTGGATGATGCGTCAGAATGTAACTTCAGAAAATTTGCTGATGACACAAAACTGGGAGGAGTGCCTGATACACTAGACAGATGTATTGATGTCCAGAGGGTTGGAAACAGGCTGGAGAAATGGGCTGACTGGAACCTCATGCAGTTCAACAGGGGGAATTATGAAATCATGCACCTGGGTAAGAACTACCTCCAGGCACTAGTACATTGTGCTGGTTTAGAGGTAAACCAGCAGGAGAAATGAGCTCAACACCAGAGAGATTATAAGTCAGAGCTACAATTTAATAATAATAATACAGTAAATACACTGACACAAAGGGAAATTGCTTTCAACTCCCAAAACCCAGCGCCCTGGGGTACAAACCCAAAGGGGTTTGTTAGCCCTTGTGCTGAGATCCGCATGGTTCCCCCAAGTCCAAAGCAAAAGGAAGTGGAAAAACCTGTTGGTGCAGGTGATGGCTGTAGTCTGGTCGAGAGTGGTGGTCTCCTCCTATTGAGGTCCTGCTGCTTCTCTGGGTCCAATGAGAGGTTCCTGAGGTATTCTTACCCACCCCTTATGCACCCTCAGGGAGCACCCAGTCCCTCCCCCAGGGCGGGGACTCACACAATGGGTGATTAACGCTGTGAGTCATGGGGTATTTTTGAACTGTTGATGGCCCATTAGCAGCTACGCCCCCTCAGGCTGGGAGTGGAGGTGCTAACGACTCCCTGGGAAGCTGCTGCAAATGGGCCATTGACCCTGGGAATGAATAGAGGGGGTAGAATACACAGCTTTGATCACCCCCACACAGTGACAACTGGTCCCACTTGCTGAACTAGGACATACATGCAGGAGACTGTCTGGAAAGTAGCTTTGCAGAAAAGGATGCTGGAGTTCTTGGTGAACAGCATGAACATGAGTCAATAATGTTTGCTTATGGTATAAAAAGGCTAATGGTATTCTGGAATGCATTAAGAAGAGTGTTTCCAACAAGTCAACGTAAATGATCATTCCCTGATAATCAGCACTTGTGAAACCACACCTGGAGTGCACGTTACAGGGTATATAAATTAAATAGCTGAAGGGAGGATACAAAGAAAACAAGGACAGGTTCTTTTCAGTGGTGCCCAGTAACAGGACCAGGAGACAACACTGAATCACAGGAGATTCTATGGGAACATCAGGAGACACATTTTTACTGTAAAGATCAGCAAACACTGTCACAGATTGCACTGCAGAGTTGTGGAGTCTCCGTTATTGGAGACATTCAAAGCCATCTGGAGAAGGTCTTGGGGAACCAGCAGTAGGTGACCCTGCTTGAACAGATTTGAATCACATGACCTCCAGAGGCCCCTTCCAACATCAACCACTCCATGATGGTATGGTTCTACTATTCCCATAATTTTTGATACTATGCTCTAGCACTAGCTTTGCTCCTGTTTTAAAACCTGAGTCAATACTAATTTTCATCTAAGTAGGTCAGAATCACAGCTATAGGTAAGAGATATAAAAATATGTCATTTCTGCTCCTTCCATTTTCTACTGAGATAATGCGAAGTAGTGTGGGGGAAAAAAACAAACACTTTAAAGTTTCTAATTTGGTGATACATGTGGCTGAACTTCCTTTCAGACTGTGAAACTTTTAAATTGAACTATGAGAAATCAAAATCTTTTGTTAGGCCAAATCACCACTTCTAATGAATTTTCAGTTTGAGAAGACAGAACATGAAGAAACAGAAATAATTTCCAGGCTGCAAGTTTCTCCAAACAAATTGCATCCTTCAAATTAGTCTTGAAATATGTTCAAGTTCACTGAATAGTGAAAGCAAATGAGACAAGAAATAATTTTGTCCCATAGAAATGGTTTCTTAGAATAAATTAGGACTGGCCTTTTCAGCTCATACTTAGAAGACAGATATTATTCTATGAAAAAAAGAGGAAAATCTGGACTATCTCTTATGAATTAATCCGATTAAAAATTTGGGTTTCTCCTCTGAAATAAATCAAAACCCTTTATTAATTATTTTTATCCTAAATCAGTGCTAGAAGTTGTCACTGTCCAAAAATATAAATGTCAAATATTGAAATGTCCATTCACACATAAGCATACAAAGCCAAGTACATATTTTATTTAATTTCTAGGTTAGAAAAAAAGTAGTTGCCTTTACTTAAACTATTGACTTTTTTTTTTTTACCAATGATAAGATAAATTCAGAGATGTCAATATGAATGTTTCTTATCCTCAGGAGATAAGGCTACTTGATGGAAATGCCACAAATTAACATTTAGATCAGCCAAAGGGGAAACTGATGTGTCACAGGAAATACATTTCAAATGCAAATATTGGCTCAGAGAAGAGACTGGAAACATGAGACAGAAACTGAGGTGCTGTGGCATTCAGGGACTCACTGACAGATTTCCATTTGATCAGTTCTAACTTGTTCAAATTAACAAATAAAATGTCTTAAACAATGTTAACCTGATTAAAACTTAAAGAAAGTAAGAGACAGAAGAGGGACAGAGAAAGTATTAAAAGAAGGTAATAAAGCATTCAGGAGTTATTTTCTATGACTTTGGAGCAAATCAAAATATAGGATAAAACTATAAAAAGATCATTTTACCTTTTGATTTTCAATTGAGTTCACTTTTTCTCTCAGTTCAAGTGACTCTCTGACATGAACTTCATACTGCTTCAAGTTAATTAACTGCATCTTATAGCAAGTGAAATCAACATTTCAGTGGAACATCATAGGCTGATTATCCTGCTAAGGAAAACTGACATTCTCTGCATAATTGGAAGTAGCTCAGCTCTCACAAATAAAACAACTTCTAGTTTTCTTAATATTGTTTAAAGTAATGAACAGTACAATTAGAAATATAGAAAACAAAACAAAACAAACCCCCACCAGCCTTAAAAAAAATGAAGATTGATACATCATTTTTATGGTATAAGAAGTACAAGCTGACAGAATGCTTCCAAATTCAATTTTGGCAGTGCCTGTCGCATCACCACATGGTTTGCCCTATTAACCATAGCAACCATTTTTGGGAATAGCTGTAGTCCATGCCTGAAACATGGTCCTGTTAATGTTTGCTTCAGATCTCAGATTTGCTGTGCTTTGTTCTTATTCAGATATAGAAAGTCCTTATTTGCCCACTTGACCAGCCTGAAAACTAATGAAACTGTAAATAGTAAAATTTATAGATATGGTCATTTGAAGTCCAAAGTGCTTTTGTTCTACGGCTTATTGACGTATTTTTTTAAAAATCTGTATTCTAACTTTCAAATAGATAGCCAGAACCACAGCCTTATATGTAATGTGTAATTCCATCAAAATCTTCACTTTATGTGATTACTTATATTGCATGCAATTAAGCTGTTGAATAAACCTTTGCAGAAACAAGACTGCAGGAGTACTGAAGTAAGCATGGTTTGAATCTAGTAACTATAATAACCCAGAGATTATTGCAAGCAGGAATACATCTCTGCCCTTTTAAAGTATTTGCAAATTTATTAAAATAATATCAGAACAATATTTCTTTGAATTTGTTTTTCACCTGGGTGCTCTAGAAAGGATGAACTGCCTTTAGAAAATGAACATTTTTTTTAAGTATGACCTATCTCTTTCTGAAACAGGCAAGTTTACAATTCAGAAAGGGACAGACAGAATACTAATGAATTATAGAAAAACAGTTATTGTCTTCAGAGAGAAAAGGACAATGTGGAATTTTTATAATATAAGTTTTTATATTTGGTGGCTGGGGTAAATGTTTTACTAAAACAGCTCCAGTATTTACCTAATACTTAAATTACAATGCATCATGATTTATTGAGGTTGATTATCACTGCTTTTATAAATCTATCATAACAGACTTTGAATTCCATTTTTGCTTTAGTTACAGAAGACTAGTTTAATGAAGATATAATTCATGCTTAATTTAGTGGTATTTTCACAGTACGGCCTCTCAGTCAATAGAAGAACACAGGGAAAAAATGCAATGACTGAACACAGTTTGCAATAATGATATATTAATTTCAAATTTTCCTCTTATGTTTGCTCATGAATTTGTTATAGCATAACAAATCCCATAATATAATCTCCCTTGATTTTCTATCAAGATAAATGATACCTACATGAAACATATTAAATTTTTTTTCTCTTCAAATTAACTCTTAAAATATTCTATTTTGAAAACTTTGAGTAAGTCAGTGATCTAAATTCCTTTGACTTCACTACTTAAAACTTAATATACTAGAGTGGAGAACTTCAAATATTGTAGATAAAATAGACTGTAAATTCTTTAACCACTTATGATTAAGATTATGAGGATATTCCTAACTTGGTTAGGGAGAAATAAATATAGACCCTTGGTCCTTGTAGCATAAAGAAATAATGTGCTATGTGGCAACTGCTAGTAAACACTTGATCTTTGTGGCCTCGAAGCAGTCATAGTGGGTGCAGACCTTAAAAAGACAACGGCATTTACCAGGTGGGTACCATTGCTCTCTGGTCCAAGCTGGCAGGGCTACAGGGCCTGTCCTGCCTCCAAAACTGCTGCCCCATGCCCTTGATCACTTGTCTTTCCTAAGGGCTTCTTACATAGGTGAGCAAGGGCCTTCGCTGCCATTGCTCCTGGCCCAGCCCATGTCTCATGAGCCTCTGTCTCATAAGCTGAGAGCTCCTGGCAGCTCTCTTGGCTCCCTGTGAAGTAATCCCAATTTGGCAAATGCTCCTGTTCACCACACTACAGCTCTCCTGTATGATGTTATCAGCACCAGAGCCTCTCCCCTCGGTGATTCTGCTGCCCATGTGGGTGAAGTGCAGCATATAGAAAGCCTTGAGTCAAGCTTAGCTTTCAGTTTTAATGCACTCTTGACTCCAAGGAAAGACTTTCCTCTTCAGAAACTGACGCATCTGATGATATGCACCATGTCTATGGATTCCAGCTGAGTCTCTTCCTGCCAGTTTATTCTATGCTGTTAGTGCTACTTGTTACCTACTTCATGGTCTATAGTTAAAGAATCAACCTGATGCTTCCCAGCAAATCTTCGAGTAGGAGTTGACTGGTGCATGGTCATATTTTTTTCTATCAATTCCTTCACATCTTAAAATATATTTGGGGATAACTTTTCCTGTTTTGTGAACACAAGTAATGACAGAGGTCAAGGTTTTGATCTTTGCTTAGGATTTATAAACGAAGTGAGCCAAGTCTAGTATTGTCACTGTGAGAAGCAAAATACTGCATTATTTCCCATTTAATTACTGGCTATTTTCAGTTCCCAAGTTTTTTTCTCTAATCTTTGAAATTTAAATTTATTATTTTAATATGCCATTGTCTTAAAACATTTCTTTTTTTTTATATGAAAAATAATTTCATAATGCACAAGCAATGATTTCGTTGCAGTGTAAAGCAACATAAATCTTGTCAACATACCTTTTTGGAGGAAAAATGGAAAAGGTTTGTTCTAAACAAAATTTTTAAGGTGTAATTAATCTCTTGTTTGCATACAAGAAAGTTTGTGGGTTTTTTTCTGGATAAAATTATTCTGGTCTAATGTTAATTAATATACTCTGTAGACTGGAAAATAACTCACCAGAATTGTGCACTTTACTTTGTCATGATATTAGATCCAAAGATAAATAGTCTGGCACAACGGCATTAAAAGTTTTGTGTGTTTGTTTTGTTCTTGTTTTATTTTTAATATTCAGTGATTGTGCAGTATTTTCTTTGAGAATAAACTCTTGAGGATTTTCAAAGCTACACATAAACTTTCTGCTATTGCCACTGGCAACTGAGAGGACATTGTGCTCCCACTTTATGAGATTTGAGGACTGTGATTTGCAGGACAGAAAGTAGATGAGGGAACTGGGAATTTTAGGAAGCTAGATGCTGTAATGTATTAGTTATTTAACGCTTAAATTTTGTTCCATTAATGTACTCTTCAGAACAGTAATTCCTCTCAAGATTCCTGTTTGCTACCAAAGAAAGCAGTCCTGTTGTATAGACAACTCTGAAGATATTGAGAGTCAAGTAGGACATAAACATTATTTCAGTCCAAAGTCAGGCCTTCCTATAGTAAAACATATATTTTGTAATGATGAAGAGGGAACCAAACCTTACGTTGATCAGAAGATGGCTGCTTTTTGTAGAACACTAGCAACAAAACATTGTAATGAGCTTAGTTGACCTCTGGATGGCATGATACCGTCACACTAAAAAGGACAAAAGTATTTTCCCAATCAGTAAAAGAATGGTTTAAAGAAAAAGTGCTCAGATTTAATTCTAGGTTGGGTTGTCATGTATGTTACATGATAACTGAGAATATTACAGTCATATTCTATATTTTTTAAATTATTTAACTTCTGGGAATGTTAAATACTTCTTATTTTTGTAGACCAGAAAGAGCCACCAATCACCAGTGCTAAGATTCAATCCACTTTAAATATTATTCTTTTGTGTAATGTCGGCCAGCATTACACTATATTGAACTTTCAAGCTAGTCGTACATAACTTTGCAGTGTATCTAAACCCAAGAAAATAATTTAAAAATTCTAATACTCAGCTCTGTAGAGATGGCTCATTGACAATATGACTGAGGAATATTTTCCTTTAACAAAGGAAACTTCTCCATGAGAAATTCTCAGAAATACTAGATCTTTGAATACTTTTTATCTTTTTAAATATCTAATATTTAAAATACATATTTTATCCTAGCTCTGATTTGAGGTCTGTTAATGTCATATATAGCTCCAAATAAATCCAGTTTCTGCATCTCCATGGAAACATGCATTTGCAAATGCAACATCAAGTGATTTAGTTAATTTTTTGTAACATATTAAGATTACAATATGTTGCTATTAGTAATTAAATGCAGCTGTTTTTAAAGGCAGAAGACCTTCCTTTCACACCTGGTAATAAATAAATGTTCTATTGCTTTTGCTAGAGGTATAAAACTATTTTCCTTTCTAAAGATATATAAGCTTGCGGTAGAGAAAAGCTGTGGGCCATTATGAAAATGAGT
>VWZD01010405.1:71823-122527 GCA_013396695.1 Sakesphorus luctuosus | reverse complement strand
TAGCAAATCACTCAAAGTATGTTAAGTGAACACCTGCTGTGATGGTTAATACCACAGGAAAGCAAGGATGACTCAAAATTAAAGAGCCCTTCCATGTCATACAGTTCATACTGTCAACATGTTCCTCTAATATATTGCACCTACAGCATGTTTGGAGAACTTCTTGGCAGTTAAAATAAGTTGAAGAAGAAGAAAGTTCTTCTAGTTTATTTTGCTTTTATTTTGGAGGCTGGGGAGCCATGGTGGTGATGACTGCCTTTTTACTTGTTTAAAATGAACCCTGTAGTATGTTTACATATTTGATATAAAATATTTGTAGTGAGCTGATGGAGTTTTGCTTGAAGGGGTCTTTGTAGATAAGATCATCATCTTTGCCACTCAAGATGGACTGTAAATGTTTCAAAGGAGTTTTGTGAGTTATCAGCCAGCTCTTCCATGAATGCAGAATCACAAAATCATCAAGGTTGGAAGAAACTTTCAAGATCATCTGGTCAAAACATCAATCTCACACCACTGTAATCACCTCTAAGTCAACTGCCACTTTCAGATCCGTCTTGAACAGTTCCAGAGATAGTGACTCCATCACTTCCCTTGGCAACATATTCCAATGCCTAACTAATCTTTCATCGAAAAAAAATATTCTAATATCTGATCTTAACCTCCTCTGATGCAACTTAAAGCCTTTCCCTTTCATCCTTTCACTTGAGACATGACAGAAAAGACCAACTCCCACATCACTTCAACCTCCTTTCAGGTAGTCCAGAATACATTTTTCATCTGTACTTTACAGATGTTAAGAATGATTAAGCAACCTTATCTCTTGGAAGGTGTCCCTATAAAAGGCAGGGAACTTAGAACTAGGTGATCTATAAGGTTCCTTCCAGCCCATACCACTATATGACTCTGTGATTATTGCTATATGGAAAGACCTGAATAATTAGTACAGAGCTTTGAAATGTCTAATTCACAGATAAAGCTTGGTTCACAGTTAAATGGGTTGGTAAATTAGAAACAGAAATATTAATATGAAATTCATGTTGCCTAATCACGGAAGCTTTTGAGAATGTTTCAGGTGGTTTATGGATGTTCCAGACATTTCAAGCTGGACTCATATAAATTAACTGTGGGCAATTAAATTTCTTATCGCTGTATGTTCTTTGTGATGATATAGGTTGTTAAGTCATAGCCTAATTTCCCAAAAAGCTGTACTAACACTCTCCTGCTGTAAGATAGTTCATGTTATATTAACCAAATAGAAATTTGTGCCAGTTCTGTTGTAAAAAGCATCCCTTTTTTCTCTCAGTGTTGTACAAATTCTAGTACATTTTCTCACTCTGGAGGCAACTTTCATTCTGTTAGCTACTTTGATCTGTGTCCAGGAGCAAAGAACACTTTGTAAAGGTAAATGTTAGGAGAAATTACTCCAGTTTTCTGGGACCAACTGGAATAATATTGCTGCTCTGTATAGTCATTGATGGGAATTGATTATCTTCAAGGATCATGAATGGCAAACTTTGGTCCATACTCCATTAAATATCAGCTTTTAAATTTGTGAGGAACAATTTTAGAGAACACTTTTTTCAGAAAATGCCAGTTTATCAAAAGCAAATTCAATGATAAGAGAACACTGCTGATATCCACCTAGATGTAAAAAAACCCCAAACCAAAAAATAAAAAAACCCCAAAACTTTAATTTTTATACCTTCAGATTAATTCTAGTTTTTTAGTTGAAAAAGAAAAATTCACCTGAAACTTACTTAATACCTCAAATTCATTAATTTTTAAAAGTATTTTAAGTATTCATATATAAAAAATTAGATCTCTATATATTATTTCCATTGTTTCAACAAATGCCTCACATAAGTTATTGATGTGTGGATAATTTTCACATTTTAAAGGAATAAAATTTATCTGCTTAATCTCTTCTCTTAAATAGTTAGCTTTAATGCCTTAGACTGTAGTAAATGTCTTAAATATCTTGTAATATTAACAACTTCCTAGCTTCTTTAATCTATATAAAGGATAGTTTTCTTCTAAGAATGCATGAATCCACTACTTAAAGATGTCACCAGGATGAATTTTTCCCATTAAAATGTTTCAGGCATGCCTGAAAAGAAATAATTGGCAACATTAACTGCTTTTATCAAGGACAAAAATAATCTTTAATTCAAGGAAGTGAAGACATGATCAATTTCTTCAAAAATTTGAAAGGATCACAGGCATTAAAAATGAGGAAATTGGCTTTGCTATTCTTGTTTAATTTGCTGGTTAAATCAAAAAGCTGTGAAATGAAATATTTTTCTATTTTTGACTGGCTTCTTTTTGTGTTTTGTAATGCAATCGATGAGCAAATGTGAATCACTTTCTGCTTCAGGTTCTACTCAAATAGAATGCAAATGAATATATAGGGCTTAGTTCTTGCAGAGTGCTCAGTGTCCTCTTAAATCCCAGGAGTTACTGATAACATTTATGTACTATATATAAAGTATACAAGCTTTAAATCTGTAACTCAGCTGGAATGACCATGAGTAACATTGAAATTTTCTTGCTGGCTATAACTATGATGGATGATTTACAGAAATAGGACAGATATGCCCATGTTGACTTCTGGTTTTAGGACTGAGACTAAGAGACACCTTTGGAATTTTACTAACTGTTCAGTTGTTGTACACATAATCAATAATTCTCCTAGTTTTCACTGAGCATAACATTCTGTTAGGTTTTTAATGCAGCAACATGAACTCTATCTCCTTTACTTTTATCAAACCATGTTTGGTCAAACTGTTTAATTTATAGTGTCAGCAAAGTGTTTCTTCTTGTTTCTTGACATTATTTCTTGGGACAGTGGTCTCTTGCTTTTACCTCATTACTTCCATTTATTCTTAGGTGTTATGACTAATATCAGTGTAGCTCAGTATATCACAGTTTTTTGACACAAGGTGCATAGCTGCTACTAGAATACAGATTTTTTTTTAATGCTTTGATTTGTTTTGATTTTTTAAATGATGATGTAGTATTTTTTCCTTCAGTGATTTCCACTGTCATAATTACTGTAACTGATGAGCTGACTTTGAACTAATGAAATAGCTCATTTAGCCAGTGAGCAATTAACTCCATGATTGCCTAATCTGAATGGGCAAGCAAGAGTGTTCTAATATCTACAGCACAAGCTGCTTTCTAATGAGGTAATAATCTATTCCTCAAAATGGTCTGTTCTACATGCTCCCTGGTATTTATGTCTTGTTTGTAGAAGATAAAAATAGCAAGAACATTAGTTTTCTTGGATCCATAATTGCTTAGAAGCAATTCATTTTGTAGTATTATTGTGAATTCAAGAGCATAGTAATAAAAAATTTATAAACATGGTACGTACCTGGCCTTAAACCATGGAGGTCAAATGCTTCTTCATAGTCTTCTAATTGAAATTCAATAATTTCTTCAAAAAATGACAAGTAAACAAACAAAAATGAGATGGCATAGTCTGGAAAATATACTTCTGAACTCTATGGGCCTGGCCATCTCTGGTCATTGCATCACACTAATGGCAGCCCCATAGCAGACTAACAAGTGAAGACATGAGTGAGTGAGAGAGAACACACATGATGGCACATGGAATAAGGCACATTGTCAGGGCATGAAATAAGTAGATGTAGGAGTCACATGCAAAAAATTAAATAAACTGCTGTTTGCTTGAATATTATCTGCTGTATTCTGGGCAGTAGAACATTTGAACAAGACTAATACTAACTCTGTGTGTGTATGCACACATGCATATGTAAAATGTGGTGGTAGAATAAAAAAAAAAAATGTATGTTTACGTGTTAGTTGTCATGAGAGACCAAAAAAGTCATGACACATGGAGAATACCACTCTTTCTTAGCCAAATTTAATTGGAAAAGAAGTGTGTAGAAACTAATCGTGGAAAGCATCAAAAGGTTATCATGCCTGGTCTTCAGACTGTCTGGGCACAGACATGGTTAAATGGTAATAAAGAAGGGATCATGGAGATAGCTCTTAAGCTCTAGCAAACCTCTAGCAAACTAAGCACTAAAAAATTTGCTATTGATGTCTTCAGTGGAAAGAAATACATTATTGTGCCTAATTATTTCAAGTGAAAGCTTTATTATTTACATACATGCATCACAGATCAGTTAAAGATATAATTAATTTCTCTGTGACACTTTGAATGTAACGTGTTCACCTTTGAGAAAGACATTTTATGTTAAATGTTCATCTAAGTCACCTCAATTTTCCCTTTAGTGAGATATTATTGTGGAATGGTTGAAACATCTCAGAATCTTTACTTTTCCCTTGAAGAAATTCAGTATGTGGACTCAGTTGTTAAGCTGAAATAACACTTACTTCTTTATTCAGAATTCTGAGAATGGTCCATTTAGGGGTATAAACCCAGCAAGATGCCATAACCTGCAGACTTTTTTTCCGTGATATATGAGGTTTCTGTTTGATGCTGTCAAAAAAAACATAATGAGCAAAGTGGCTCATTAGAACTTACCTCACTACCTAGTGCTGAAGTAGAGTGAATTTTATTGAGTGCAAATGCAGTTGGTTTTATTGCACTTTTTAGCTTTGAAGAAGTGAAGAGAGGAACAAAAGAGTCCTATTAAGAGCAAACAGATAACCTACAGTTCTATTAAGAGATTAAGCTCCTCAAAAAAGCAAAATTTCTTCTGGAGCTCTGCTACACAGTGCTTTACATATACAGCCATCTGTAAGCCCAGGAAGCACTGAAGTAGAGTATTCCCATACAGTGGCAGGGATTTGTGCTTCTTCATGTAACATTTATTTTCTGTCTTTGAGTTAGTGGTTCAGCAGAAGTTCAGTTTTAAAATATGGACACTTTAATGGGTTATCAAAATCCCACACTTTAAGTACTGTTAAAATCAATACGAAGGCTGAATCTCACTGACATTGACAGGCTTCACATCATGCCCTCCAGCTTGTCTTTGCACTTAGAGTCAGCTTCAAAATGTTCCTCAAGGAAGAGTTTTTTCTTTGTTCTTCTTACTTTTTTTCAGACAGGTACTGAAAGTGAAGCTGTATATTTTTCCAGAAGTTTCTTTGTGAAGGAACTTTTAAGTAATAAATTCTATAGATGTATACACTTTGATGGTAATATTACATTCACAAATTATGACATTTTCAGGTTCACAAAAGTGATTGGTCCTCATTAGATGCTGAGATAAACTTGAATTTGTCTTGGTACCATTTACTAGTTAACAATACTGAAATAGTATTGTATCACTATTGTATGTTTAAAGTCAATCATCTGTTAATATAATGACTATTAGAAATAAGGTGGTATTTCATATGTATTCATTTCTAGTGCAAGAACTCTGTAGACAGCCAGTCATTTTCATAAGGAGACAACAGGCAGTATGAGAGTAGAATGATGGGCTTCCTACAAGGTTCAACCTCGACTGTCTGAGAATTTTATGGGAGAATTGGTGGGTTAAAGCTATTTCAGTCTGTGACTATTTCTCTTGGCCCAGAAAAGGACACATTTATGGAATTGCTTTTGAGAGTTAACCTGCATCATCTTTGAGAGAAACTAACATGAGAAGCTTTTGACAGTGTATGATTAATGTCACGGACTGAAGAAACAAATCAAAATGTGGTTTTGCCACTGCTTGTGGTGCCACATTTTAAACGAACAATGCCAAGTGTAATAAACTGTTATTTACTTGCTGGATGAAGGTTGCAGAAGGCCACTGTGTCATCACTATTAAATTTATCAACCAGGGTTCTGCAGGTGGACATTAAGTCTGTTGTAATGTCAGCATGAAACATCCATGATCTAATTGGCTTGCCTGCAGACACTCCATGAAGCTGCAACTTGGAAAGAAAGGTCAGAATTCAAAGAACAGATGGCAACTGGCTAAAGTAATTAAATGCTGAAAATCCAATCCTTCTTTATGCATTTTGCACAGAATGTTTAATTGGAAGTTTGACCAGTGAAATCAGGAACTCATCATTTCACCCCCACCCTCCCTTTTCTGACTCTAGGAATTAAATTTCTACTATAAATAAGATATCTAAAGCATTTAAAAAAATTGAATAAGTTTTAAAGAATCTCCTGAATAGGAGATATTCTTGATATGAGAAAAGCAACCATTTTAATTTAAAATGTTAATTTCAGTATGCAAAACATTCCTGCAGGGAATAGCAGTGATGGAAAGTGAATTATTTTGTTATTATTTGTCCTCAACACCTTGCTCCTCAGTTCAACTACAATAGATTATGGTTCTAGTTATAGCCATATGGTCAGCAAAATAAACTGTCAAATTATTGAGAGAGGAACAAAGTCAGGATAATTTAAATGGAAACATCTGTGACCACAATATATCTTAAAATACCAGGAAAACTGGTCATGTTAACAAATTGCAAAATAGACTCAACATGGTTAAATTTACTTAACTTAATTTACTGACGATTAATGCAATTTTTTTAATGATTCAAATATGAAAACCCCCATAGTTAAATAAACATTTAGGAAACCCCTTTCATCCCCATTTCCCTAGGTTCATCTCCCATTGTTTTGCTGAATTTTATACTTGATCCCTCCCAGGACCTTCAGTGAGGGCCTTATTTGCTCAAGGGTGTTTCTGTCCCAGCGTGGGTCATCCACAGCCAAGGTCCCTCAGTAGTACCTGCTCTGGCAAGAAGAGCATCCTTCACAGATGTGTGTCAAGCAATATCCCCTAACAAAGGCTCCTTTACGTGCCCACTTTTTGTCCCTGCCTTTCACCTCACATGTTCCCTCCCCATGAAGGTTGCATCTCTTTCATACTAATACATCAAGGTAGGTACATTGGGGATCCCTGACAGACTGCGGGGTCGTTTCTGTCAGTGTTGGAGCTGTCTGGGAACAGCCTCACCCTGAACAGGACATCCTGTTACCATCCATTGCAGCTGTTTGACTACTTTTATTTGTGCTTAGAAAAAAAATAAAGAGACAACAAACACCCAGTTGCAAATACATTAGTCATTAATATCTCTATTTGTCATTGGTAGAGTCTAAAAGTAGACTAAAGTTTTCATAGTTTTTAAATATATGGTAACCACAATGCACCATCACTAGGTAATAAAGAAAGTAGTGAAGGGACCAGAATCACAGAATCACAAAATCACAGAATAAGCTGAGTTGAAAGGGACCCACAAGGATCATGAAGTCTGACTCCTGGCCCTGCACAGGACCATCCCCAATAGTCACACCATATGCCTGAGAATATTCTCCAAATGCTTCTTGGACTCTGCCAGTCTTGGTGCTGTGACCACTGTCCTGGAGAGCCTGTTCCAATATTCAACCACCCTCTGGGTAAAGAACTTTTTCCTGATATCCAACCTAAACCTCCCTTGACACAATTTCAGGCCATTCCTTTGGGTTCTGTCATTGGTCACTACAGAGATAAGTGTGTCTGTCTCTTCTCTTTCTCACTTAAGCACGTTATAAACTATGATGAGGTCTCCATTCAGTCTCCTTGAAAATGAACAGACCAAGGGACTTCAGTCACTCCTCACATGGTTTCCAGGCACTTCACTATCTTTGCTGCCCTCCTTTGGGCACTCTCTAATAGCTTGGTGTCTTTCTTATATTGTGGTGCCCAAAGCTGCACACAATATTCAAGGTGAGGCCGCTCCAGTGCAGAGCAGAGCAGGACAGTCTGCTTCCTCGATCGACTGGTGATGCTTGGCTTGATGCACCCCAGGACCCAGTTGGCCCTCCTGGCTGCCAGGGCACTGCTGACTTTGATTCAACTTGCCATTGACCAGGAGCCTGAGGTCCCTTTCCACGGCACTGCTTCCCATCATCTCATTCCCCAGTCTGTCTCTACATCCAGGGTTGCCCCATCACAGGTGCAGAATCCAACACTTTTCCTTGTTCAACTTCATATGGTTGGTCATTGCCCTGTTCTCTGATTTGCTGAGGTCTCTCTGCAAGTTCTCCCTGCCTTTGAGGGAGTCAACAGCTCCTCCAAGCCTTGTGTCATCTGCAAACTTGCTTAGTCTCACTTGCAGTCCTGCATTCAAGTCATTTATGAAGATGTTGAAGAGAACAGTCTAGTGCCTTTCACTATGACTTTGAGATAGCTCAGTTTCTACAAGACATTTTCAATTAGCATTTCTTATTAAAGCAAACAAACAAATAAAAAACATTCAAAGAGAAGCTTACTGCACAATTTTGAGCAGAAGCAGAAAATTTACTCCTTATAGCTTAGATGCTCCCATCACACATCCCCTGGCCTACCACTGTCCTGTGATTAATGAAGTGGAAGGCAGAGAGAACAGTGTGAGACAGCAATTAATTACTAAAAATGCAGGCATGCAGCTTTGACTTCATAACATCAACAAAGCTGTTTAAACGACACTAATTTGCATTAAAAGTTTTGAGGTAGATTTTTAGCAGTGATCCATGTATGACTTTTCTACTGTGACAAATATGTATTTGTCATACACATTTCAGGGCAATGTATAGTCACAATGAAACAAATCTGATTGATTCAATGGGCAACTCAGCAACAGGAAAACTTTAAACTTAGATTGGTCTTGTGAAGATGTGACAATGGATATCAGATATTCTGGTGACTAATCACTTTGTATAAATTTGTGTTAGAATTGAACAAATATATTAGACATTTTTTTCATTCTTGAGGTTTATAAACCTGTGTTCTGTAATAAGTTCTGTACTTGCTATATTTGCTTAAGTTTTGATAATGAATTAATTTTTTTAAAACCCTGAACTTAAAAAAAAATCAAATAATTACAATTTAAAAAAACATTTGAGGATTTTCTTTATAGCTCTTCATTCCTATTGAGAAAGGGAGCATGCATAGACCAAATTCTTACTCCTCTTTCTTTCTTGAGTAGTCCTGAAACTAAAGAAAAACAGAAGAGGATGGGGGAAAGTGTGGATGTGGAAATTTGGAGGTTTATGTTAGTTTACACCACATATATGGATTCCTATTTCTTTTTTGTTCACACTCAGTTGAGATTCCTGATTACCTTATGCCTGACGGGTGCATCTCTTGGTTTTTTTTTTTTATTCTAGTCAATATTGTTGCTTGACCAGTGAATTGCTCTGCAACAAATACAGATTCGTTATAGTTGTCTCTGTTGATAACTTGCTGTTCATACATATTTCAAGGACATCTCAGTTAATTCTTTTGGTTTATTGTGGTTTCACTTACTTATCAAGACATAAACCACCACAGACTTGCCAAAATGTTGCTGACACCTTGGAGAANTCTCCCTGCCTTTGAGGGAGTCAACAGCTCCTCCAAGCCTTGTGTCATCTGCAAACTTGCTTAGTCTCACTTGCAGTCCTGCATTCAAGTCATTTATGAAGATGTTGAAGAGAACAGTCTAGTGCCTTTCACTATGACTTTGAGATAGCTCAGTTTCTACAAGACATTTTCAATTAGCATTTCTTATTAAAGCAAACAAACAAATAAAAAACATTGAAAGAGACGCTTACTGCACAATTTTGAGCAGAAGCAGAAAATTTACTCCTTATAGCTTAGATGCTCCCATCACACATCCCCTGGCCTACCACTGTCCTGTGATTAATGAAGTGGAAGGCAGAGAGAACAGTGTGAGACAGCAATTAATGATTACTAAAAATGCAGGCATGCAGCTTTGACTTCATAACATCAACAAAGCTGTTTAAACGACACTAATTTGCATTAAAAGTTTTGAGGTAGATTTTTAGCAGTGATCCATGTATGACTTTTCTACTGTGACAAATATGTATTTGTCATACACATTTCAGGGCAATGTATAGTCACAATGAAACAAATCTGATTGATTCAATGGGCAACTCAGCAACAGGAAAACTTTAAACTTAGATTGGTCTTGTGAAGATGTGACAATGGATATCAGATATTCTGGTGACTAATCACTTTGTATAAATTTGTGTTAGAATTGAACAAATATATTAGACATTTTTTTCATTCTTGAGGTTTATAAACCTGTGTTCTGTAATAAGTTCTGTACTTGCTATATTTGCTTAAGTTTTGATAATGAATTAATTTTTTTAAAACCCTGAACTTAAAAAAAAATCAAATAATTACAATTTAAAAAAACATTTGAGGATTTTCTTTATAGCTCTTCATTCCTATTGAGAAAGGGAGCATGCATAGACCAAATTCTTACTCCTCTTTCTTTCTTGAGTAGTCCTGAAACTAAAGAAAAACAGAAGAGGATGGGGGAAAGTGTGGATGTGGAAATTTGGAGGTTTATGTTAGTTTACACCACATATATGGATTCCTATTTCTTTTTTGTTCACACTCAGTTGAGATTCCTGATTACCTTATGCCTGACGGNCGTCTTATAATGCCTAAACTGTAAATTACAGATTTTGACAGACAATTATTATGATTTTCTCACAGTTTTGCACTTCTTGACATAATCTTACTCACTTCTTTTGGGTGAGAAATAAGAATTGTTTACTCTTAGAATCTGTCTGAAGCCTAGTAGTTTATAGATAACATAGTGTTCTTTAGTTTTTTTATTAAATTAGAAAAAAACTCAATACTTTATAGCAACATTTTGTCTTTTCAATCCATCAGTCACTGTCTCTGGCACACTCTGTGTGAACATACTTCCCACTTTTTTTATTATTTGACAGTTTCTGTGCTTTCCAAGGCAGTGTTTTCTTGACAGTAAAGATAATCTATCAGAATCGTAAACATCTATCAGAATAGGAGAATCATTCTTTAAGTAAATTAAATATGAAAATCAGTCTTCAAATAAGGTTTACAAAAGAATACAATAATGTTAGGTTAAAAAAGACTGCAAGTAGAAATGGAAAACTTTAACAATCTCTCCAGTTCATCACATCAGTTTAATCTTTTTTTTGATTAAATTTATTATTATCTTAGTCCTTTTAGAAAAATCTTATCATGGAGCATTTTTAGGACCCAATTACAGGACTTCAAAATAAAATAAACCAGAAAAAGAGAAAATGAAAAATGTGAGTATAGAATTGAGGAAAAATTTAGCAGCTGCTATTATCTATTTCATGCACTTCAGTGTCTACTGTCAACTCTCCAAGTGGCATGGTAAATACAAAATTGTAAAATGGTTTGAAAAATAACAATTATTTTGGTCATCAGTAAAATTTGGAGTACTGGCTCATATATTAAATTACTCCACTTATCACCACTTCTTCCTTAAAGCCATTTGGCCTATAAAGTGGGAGCAACAAGTGGCAAACTCCTTCTGTGAGATACTACTCTTCTTTGTAAGTTAATTTACTTCTAAGACAGACAATTTTCAAATTGTATAAATCAGCATAGTTCCTCTGAAATCAGTGGAATAATGCTGATTTTCATAACTTGCCTTTCTCTGGCTTTCCTTATTTGTTTCTGTGTTTCTCATATTGCACGTATAAGATATAAATTTTATTCACCAGACTCATGTATGTTGTAACCCAAGCACATGGAAGTAAACAGAGACTGTTGATGACATTTATTGTCTTTGAAAGAAATCCAAGATTTAAGGAGACAAAAAAAATTATAAATATACTTTTCCAGAGGAACTTCCGTACTGATGTTGGTTTTGTTTGGTCGTGTATTAATCAAGTACTTCTGAAGAAGCATTGTAGACCAAACTGTTGAAATCCTGACAAGATGTGGTTGCCAAATGATCTTGCATTATCTAGGAAGACAAAGCATGGAAAAAAGATATAGTTAAAATGAGATTAGAGAGCTGAGGAAGATATGAGGCTGGGCAAAGAAACATCTGTCATGAATAATGGAAATGTAATGTGACAAAATATAAAATGAGGGAAGAGGCAGCAAAAGTCATTATTTTTGTGAATCGTAATTGTAGACTAGAGGATGAGAACACACTTTAAGTAGATGATACCACTGCTGAAGGAATGAATCAGAATTGTGACAGTGTTCAGTCTAGAAAAAGACTTCGAAAAGTGAAGTTCCTCCATGTGAAACAGAAGTTTCCCAACATTTGCTTTCATCCTGAAATATCTGGGGATTATATTGCATCATGAGGAATGATGATCTTGGTTGCTGTTGACAACAGCAGAACAGTATATCAGAAAACACAGACACTAGTTTTGGTTCAAATGCAATCAATATATTTCATTTTTTTACTTTTGTGAAATTTTTCTAGTTATTTTTTTTCTCTTTTTTCATGTCTTGATGCTATTGGGTCCCAAGAGGGCAGACCAGGACTACCTGTTTAAAGGTATTTGATGTTCCAGACACCCTTGGGCTAAATTAAGGCAAAACAATGCCGAATGATCAATTAGAAGTTTTTATTTATTGCAGCAATGATTGAAACCTTATAATAGGTCGAATGGCCTGTGGCGGCAACAATTCAAGCATTTCTGAACAGCTGGCAGATTAAACTTTTCTGAACAGCACATGGCAACAGAGATTTCTGAATGGACCATAGCAGTAGCAAATGAAACTTTTAGGGAGAGGAAGGAAAGATAGGAAAATAGAGCTGGAATTAGGTGACCACTCAAGGTTCCAGTGCTATCTCTGGTCCAGTTCCTCCAGATGGCTGGTGCACTATTTACAAACTAGTCCTTGTGCATGCACATTTCTTTATTCTTGGACTTTTCAGAAGGAGGTTGGGAGATCTCATGGTTCAGTTACCCTCACCCATTACAGAAACAAATGCAATGCTGTCTCAGAATTGTTTCTAGTTATAATGACCCAAGATAAAGAAGATGGTTCCAGAAAAGCACCATTCTGTCTCTGCAAGACCCTCTTTTCTAAGCATACCTTATATTGTTGGCATGATAACATTCCTTTTCTTGTCTGCCAGTGTTTGAGACATTAATGCCTTCAGATTTACATTCACTCTTTGAGGCTTTCGGTCTCTCACACCACCCCATGGCTCAAACAGTCAGCTGAATCCTATCAACATTTCCATAAAACACAGGGACAGAATATGTTCAGTTTGAATTTTCATCAGCCTTGTAAAGAAACAGATTCCTATTTGCAATACATAATGAACGAGATAGTATTAGACCTGACAATAGAATGCAATGACATATCTTTAGGGGGTTTGCAACAGACCTTTTGAAGGAATTAACTTATTATTTTCAGCACATATAAATGCTTCAGGTTTCTGTATCGATATAATATACTATTTCTGCACGATATTATTCTTGAACTTTGTCATGGACTGGAGGCACTCTGAAGTTTGATGATTTATGAACTGATGGGATTGTTGCCTTAAATGTTCTGTTGTCTGCACCTATAAACATATAAAATACTGCTTTCTCTTGGACTTTTTAGTGACTTGTGAATGCTGTTGTAAAATAGCCCTTATAGCACAATATATCACAAGAAGGTTACACTGTAACTCTGTTTCTGTGATTTGTTCTCCACTTCTAAAGAGCTACAAACTGTCTGCTGATAACAGGTAAAGAATGCTAGAACAGAGACAAACTCACTCTGGGCTCAGATGCATTGGAACCAGATACTGAGCAGGAGTTTCTTTCACACAGGTCTCTCAGGCTCCCTTAGCGGTATCGAGTTTGATTTACTAAACTGGTGTCTGACCGATACCTCTTACACAAAGCACAGTTTGACTTAGGAAAATTTGAGGCCAAAACCCTATACTCAAGTCTTCTAGGAAAGGAAACTCAATACATAGGGTCTAACTTGTCAGTGCAACACTGCAGGTAGACTGACCAGCATTTGCTCTGAGATCAGGGAAGTGAGACTACATGCATTTATATGCTCTGGAGAAATATAGATACTTAATACTGGAAAATGTACTAAATATCTTTCAAAAGTTATTTTGCAATATGAAGACTTACCTAAAGTTGTTATGAAAGACTATTTTTTTCCTTTTTAACCTTGTATGATGTTCTTTTTCTATGTAAATGTTACATTACATAAATGCTCAAAAGACTGATGGCAGAGCTCAAAAAAACCAAGATCTTTGCATAGAGCAATTGTTTTTCTATTGCTAAGGTAGAAAATCAATAGTGCATCAAATCTGCTTTGTTCTGGAATCATTAAGGGCTTTGGTTCCAGATGGGTACATAAAAAAATTACTTATCTCAGCTTTCATGTATATACTAGAAAGAAAAAAAAAGCCAAACAAAAACCCCCCAACCAGACAAGCAAGCCTGCAGTTTAAAGTATGTTAATTTTGAAATATTTTAATCATCCTATACATTATACAGATCAAATTTAATCTAACCCAGGAAACACTGCTTCATTTTCCATGAGTAATCTCTGCCCATTTAGCAGTGGCGTAAAATCTGATATTTATGTTTTGAAGTACTATCTTTTGTATCATTATTATTCACTCTAAATCTTAACGTGATTATATTAGAGACACTGAAAAGGATAATCTTAACTTTTTCTAGTGTTTCTATAAATACTATCTTTGATACATATGCCAGTAGAGAGGGGGACAGAGAATGTAATAAAAAGGCTAGAATGTTGGAAAACTGAAACTTGCTTTTAAATTCACAAGTCTGTGTCAAATTGCTAAAAATGTCTAGCTTTTTTGTTATCTCAGTTAATTCACAACTGATTTGAAGCACCTCACTGGATTTGAATTGTCAGAAGTTATGTAGCTGATCTTTAATGAATAAGCCAGTGGACTGTCTTCAGATGGGAACTCTACTGAGGGGACTAATATTTCCACTCACTGTTCTAAATCTAACCCCCATGAAAAAGTTTCAGATTTGAAAAAAATGGCCAAATATGAGTACTTGTGAATACTTTATACATAAAAATTCTTTTTATCACAAAGAATGTGTTGGAGATGGAGTTTATATGGACATGGATGAGTGGCGCAGAAGGAGAGATGAACAAACCAACTTCGACGCCTGGAAAGTCCAGAAGGACCATCCCTAGCCGGACTGTGACTCCACAAAAGGATATTACTCACCGTTACCCCAGTTTTTTAATAAACTTCCAATAAAATTCTGTCATCCCCTATTCCATGGTGCTGTCAGCCTTGGCAGGCTCAGCCTGTCAGTAAGGGCGCAGCTGCCATTGGTTGGTTCCCCTTGAGTTATTGTCCAATCCTGTTCATTCCCCGTTTACTCCTCCCCGATTACCACCCACCTTTACCCTAGTCCAACCATGTGGGGCGGATTTGCATGCTCCGCCCTAACCCCTCCTAGTTTCTAGAGAGTTCTTTCCCCTGGGCTTAAATAGCCCTCCATTTTGTTAATAAAGGAGATCGGTGGATCAGCCTTGGCCTTGCAGGTGCTCTCTCTGTCTCCGTGTCTTCTTTGTGGGCCACGGGGCGGGTGATCTTAACCTGAGGCCTTCGCCGCTGCATTCCACCAACGCTTAGCAGGCAGGCAAGAACCCCCGACGCCGGTCTTGATCCTTTCCAAAGAATCAAGGCTGCGTCAAGAATGTACCCATAAAATTTATTTCTCATTAAAAACACAATTTTCTATAAAAGTTATCAATCTAATAAAGAAGAGTAAAATAGCAAATATAAAAATACTTTAGGAACAGGAATTATAGCTACAATCTTTACAGCAAGTAGAGATGTCTGGGGTTTTATTCTTACTTTCCTAGTTTTCATTTATATCAATGGAAATTCTTTGTCTTTAATTAATAATGGTTTGCACTTTCATCAGGCAGTATTTGAACATCTACCCAATGAATTGGCAGGTAGATGTTTATTTGCTAGAGAAGAAAAAAACTAGATCATTTTATAAACTCAGAGGTACTGCAATTAATACTCCTAGGAGCAGCTAGTGCCCTATCAACAGTTTTGGAGAGATAATCTGTTTCATTATGATGATGTTTTCATTATGGTGATGTGGGTGATGAATTCACAGCACCCACATAATCTAACCACATATAATTCTGTAACAGAGGAATTCCCTGTCTGTTTGAAGAATGTTAGTGCTATAAAATACGGCACTTTCTATTACAGCAGTAATAAATACAGGAGTGCAAGCCATTGTTTAGAAAAATGTAATCCTCAGCATTGGCAGGTAAACATACAGGGAACTTCCCTTTGACAAAACCTTATTCCACATTCCCTGAGCCACAGACCTCCCTAATGTCTTCAAAATTACTGTGACAGGAGTGAAAGATAGTCAGGTCTTTACATGCTCCTCCCTTCACACACTCACTCTCTCCCTTGCAATTGTCTCTAATGGGCGGTGTGGTTTGTCCTAACATAAGAACACCGGATGGGAATTGCGTGAGGAAACTGTTGGGATGCTTGCAGAATGAATGCGGAGGTGGGGGGGCTGTGATGACTGCAATTTGCTTTGGTGCACATGGAACTGCAAAAGGGTATAGAATTCTGCTGGAGATTGGGACAACTGGACAAACTGGTCTCCCAAGGTTGAAGAGAACTTCTGGGTGAATCTCCACCCTGGCAGGGACATTTACAGGGTATGTCCTGCCCAAAGACAGGGAACACACTTGGATGGGTGAGTAAAAGCACTAAGATCAGGTCACATAGACATAACATGCTAAAGTAGCTCCATAGGTGCTTCATTGCATTCTGCAAGGCCAAAAACTGTAAACCTCTACATGTCTAGTCAAACCTGCTTATGTTAAAATCCTTTAGACTCATTTATATTCTATACTGCATCAGCAATATTTAGGTAGTGTATTAGCAATAAGTCTAATTATAATCACCTGTGTAAGCATGGGTGGAGAAGTGATTGAGAGCAGCCTGGCAGAGAAAGACTCGGGAGTGATGATTGCTGGAAAACTCAATATGAGCCAGTTTTCAAATTCATTGAAACTCCTGAGCTGGTTTTCAAACTCATTGAAGCTCATTGATAGTTTTTGTCTTCTCAGCTTGTCTATACATTTGGAGCAATTTTTTTCCCCACCTCCCAGGAAAATTAATTTCTTCCAGAAATCTGCATGTGCTGATTTCATTGACTGGATTCGTTTTATTTGGTTGGGGGTTTTTTTGTTTGGTTGGTTGGTTGGTTTTGGTTGATGTGAGTTTTTGTTTGTTTGTTTGTATTTTTTTTATACTTTGTCTTAATTTTGAGAATTTTTTTTCCAACCAAAGATTATTTCTATTGTAACTTAGTTGCCATTCTCACCAGTGCTTCTAATAGTGCTTCTTAACACTCATATTCAAGCTCCAGGAATAACTCTTCAACAAATTTGATGAAGGAATGTGCCTCTTGGCTGAGGAGGTAGTCAGTCTGTTTTTTTATTGCATTACCAGTGGCAAGGACAACAAGATGGGAACTATTGCTTGCCTTTTCCAACTGATATATAAAATTTCATTCTCTTTCAGACACCTGGCTATAACTACCTGAAGGGAAGTTCTAGCCAGGCAGGGGTTGGTCTCTTCTCCCAGGCACTCAGCAATAGGACAAGGGGCACGGGCTCAAGCTCTGCCAGGGGAAATTTAAGTTGGATATCAGAAAAAATTCTTTACAGAGAGAGTAATCAGGCATTGGAATGGGCTGCCCAGAGAGGTGGTGGATTCACCATCCCTGGAGATTTTTAAATGCAGATTGGACATGGCACTGAGTGCCATGATCTAGTAAATGGATTGGAGTTGGACCAAGGGTTGGACTTGATGATCTTGGAGGTCTTTTCCAACCCAATCGATTCTATGATTCTATGATTCTGTCTGTACTGCTACTCTGCACTAATAAAATCAAACACACACTATTAGGTCATACAGCTCTATTTATATACAAGTTGCAATAATAGAAAATACAGTTAGAATTGTCTTACCACTAACATAACCTGATCAACAAATGATCTTCCTGCTGGTACTTCATCTTTCACATTTGTTTTGATTTAGTGTACAGCAAAGGCAATTATGGTTAGGTTTTCATTCAGACATCTCACTACAACTTCCAAGGGAAAAAAGGGTTATTGTCCAGTTCAGAAGTGAGGAGAAATTAGAAATCCGGCATTTTATTTTGTGTGTTTTCGTTATCACTTGTTTCTCACACAACTCCATTACACCTTTTTCAAAATATATTTAGAGAGAAATCCATTTACACATAACACTTTGCTGTGTCTTAAAGCCTATCATTTGCAAATGCAATGGTCAGTTAAGAATAATTGGAAAATCCAGTCTGTGTGAGAAAATGCAAACCCTTGCAGAAAGGTGGACAAATGCATGGAGAGGAGAGGACAGGTCACCACAGGATATTATGCGAAGGAAGGAAAAGCCTGAGGAAAAGGCTGTAAAATCCTTCTTGGGAGATCAGAACAGAGGTAGGAATATTTATTAAGGAAGGGAAAACCTCTCCCCTCAAATATACACATATTCCCACAGTTTCTGAATCCCTCTTAATACTTTCTAAGTGCTAAGTGCTCAGTGAGGTATCCTAGACTCTTCAGACACACCTCAGACATTCCTGTTCTTTCTCTCCATCTCTTTGACCTCTCCATTGTTGGCAAATCCAGCCTGCTTTAATAATTTTATTAACATGAAAACAACTGGTTGAAGGAGTAGAAATTACAAAGGGAGGTATTTGGTTAATGTTCCAGAGAATAATGCTATGGGGTGTGCAGTTAGGTCTGCTTTTACCATTTCAGATAAATGGCTTGCTTAACAAAGCTCACAGGTTGTCATGAACATCTCTCTTTTACTTATTTTCTAGAAAGAAATTAATGAAATACAATGGAAGCTACCAGTCTAGGCACATTCAGAACAAGAGATCATGATTAATAAGCAAAAGGACAGTAATTAAAAGCACAGGAAAAGGTGTATAAGAGCATGACAGCAAGAGAACAGAATGCTGGACTTCCAGATACAAATGTATTTGCATATATTAGTGGTTGTAGGTCATCTGGTACATAGACATAGAACAGGGTCAGATATGTACATGTAACAAAGACAGAAGATGGGGGCTTTGAGTAACTCCGAATGGAGTCTCATGAATCAATACCACATCTGACACATAAGAATTGACATGCCTGTGAAAACGGTCAGCAATTATGTCTGAAACATGGACACAACTGATAAAATTATAAGATAAAGAGTTTACCACTAGAAAATGAAACAAAGTTTTTGTCTGATAATAAGAAGCAGAAAAATGTTTTTGCTAGAGATGAGAACACATTAACTTTGTGAGTAGTAAAAAAAGCCTGTAATTAAAAATAAATTAAAAATTTAAATTAAATTTTTGATTAAAAGATGAAGACTTAACCCATATATCATGCATCCAAGCTAGGAAGGGCAGCTGAATTATCCTTAAAAGGGAAGGGAAATTGCCAATCAATAATTCAGTGCAAATAATCAGAAGGAAATTGAAGGAACTCAGGCCACAGGATGAAGACAGAACAAGTGATAATGCAGAGGAAAAAGTGTAAGAAATGGGAGTGTTTATCTCCCTGTTCTGCAAATACAGCAGGAAGATCTAAAGAGATTCAATACTTGCAGAGACGGAGGATGAAATTTTCATTGAAAAGGAAGGTGTTTGCAGCATGTCTGTATTCTCTCTCATGACTCTCAAGGAAAGTAAGCTGCCATTCATTCAATATTGCCATAATCACAACTGGGTGCATGTAGGCTGTCAGCAAGAAAGAAAGGAAACAAGAGATGTTATCCCTTTGTATAGCAATTAACACACAGCAGTACCAGGGACTGCTGAATAGTAAGCCAATATTTAATTGTCATACAGGCACAGAATGTACTCAGAGCAAGGGAAAAGGATGATCAATAATAATTCAATTTTGTAATGTGGTACCTTGGAAGACAATTCAGGTGAGAATGATACAATGGCAGCAGATTTTAATAGGGGCAAGGCTTATAGTGAAAAAGGAATTAATTTCTGCACTCTCTGTAATGCCTAATCACTTAATCATCATTACAATCACAAGCTACATGGACTCAGACATGCAGATATAAGCCATTGGAAAGAAGATGAAGTTGTGCATCCAAGTGACTGCAACACTTGATTTTGAGAGTCCAATGGATCTGTGACATCAGATACAGATGAGGAAGGCCATGACTGCTTACAGGTCCATCAAGGATGTAGTATTCAGTGAAGCATCTTTACTTACTAGAAAAACATCTTTNGTGGTAGAGATTGAAGACCAGCATATTGAAGATCTATGGCCTGATTAGTTAGGCAGTAGCTGACATACAGGTCTAAACTTTGGTTCCTAGTTATCAAGACGTGTACATAAAACAGAGCAACAAGAAATCTTTTTGTAACAAAACATGTAACAACCAATCAGGAGCTCCAGAGCTCACATTTGGATTGCAGTAGTGAATATTTTGAAGAAATATATAAAATAAACTACATGGATAGAAAACTATTTGAAATTTTAAATTACATATCTCATAATACCAAGTTCAGTTTCCCTAGTGTGAATTCTGTCATGTTAAAAACTAGCAGATTATGCATAAACTACTGATTATTTCATGCACTTTTTATATTGACTGTACCTCAATACTAGAAAGGAAAGATACTCTTGAAAGGTATTAATCTTCATATTTTTGAACATCTAATACTGTTCTAAGATTGAGATAATGAAAAGAAGTTTTTGCTTTAGGAAAGTTTAATGTCTACCTAATACTGATATTGAAAGGAGAGAAGTTAGGTCAGTCCTGAAATCCGGTAGGGACTGGTGTGAACTGTGCCAGCCATACCTTTTTAAGGCAAGGTAAAATCTATGAGAGGAACATTCAAGAATTTTCAACCTCTTTATACCATGATAGAAAAATATGACTCAAAAACTTGCAAGGAGTTGTTAATTATGTAAGTTAAGCAGATTGTAAAAATTTGTAGTTGAAAAATCTTCAGATATATTGCTTCAAACAATGTGGGTAATTAAATTTGAAAAGCAGTAAATGGTTCATATTTAAACATTTTTTTACCATCGTTATTCATCTTTACAAAGAGTCATGTGATATACATGACTTCGAATTTCATTGCAGATATTTAATGCTGATATCTTTTGAAGATACAGATTTTCTAAGGAAATATACAAATTAATTTTTTATAGTATATATAAGTGTGTGTTTCTATAGCTGTAGTGATGATGTCAGAGAAATAAAGTTTCAGAAATCAGGCTGAAGGAATGCCTCTTTTCAGAGCAATAGTGAACACTACGTGAGACATCATAAATAAATGTCATTGGGCCAGGGTGAACATGTATCCTGCTCTGAGTTCTAGCTGCTGCTTCAACTAGGAAAAGGTGTCAGTTCTGTTAGTTAAGGAGAAAGGAGAGGCAATGTATTGATATTTCTGAACTGGCCTATCTTTCTAATGAGAATCTAAAACTTTTGTGACTCCTTGACTAGTAAGCACACTCAAGTTGTAAATTAATAATCTTATTTCTCAGAAGAAAAATCTGATTCTTCATGGAAGACTGACAGTTTAGAAAATGCATGACAGACTTTTTGAACTATACTCCAGTTGATTTTCATTGCAATGGCTAATATAAATGACATTTATAGATGACATTTCCTTGCTGCTTAGCAAGGAAAAACAAGCACATCACATCTTCATACTGCATATGGAATTGCTCCATTTCAACTTCACTCAGTTAATTTTGAAAACTTATGGATTTGAATGTTTGTACAAAAGAAGGCAAGATTTCCTCACAGAATGTTTGTCATTATTCAAAATAATTGAGCAGTTTCACTTAATTTGCAGCACAGAAACCAATTTCAGAGGAATGTTTTCACAGTAATTGTGGGCTGTGATAAAGAAAATAATTGCCATAAAAAGGAGCTCAGTTAGACTTAAACCTTGAAAATTTGATCTGCTGAGTTACTTTGTGTGGTCAGAGAAGTCACTGCAATATTTGTGTGAAGGAAATGATCCTATCCTGCTGATACTGTTATGATACAGTGGGGGCTCTGAATCATAACCTCAGACTTCAAAGTGATGGTTGCCACCTCCCTTGCTCCATAACACTGCACGTTATGCTGCTTATACACCCATAAAGAGGTGGTGTTAGACTTTAAAAAGTACTACTCTGCTCAGAGCTGGAATTAAAGTAATAAAATATACTCTTGGGAGCAAGAAGCAATAGGAGATATACAGATATACTAAGTACTTCTCAGACTAAAGGCTCAGGAGCCAGTAAGAAGGAGCAGAATGACATGAATAATATCTATTCGAAAAGAATTTCCAAAAACATTATACTTATTAATTACTGTGCGTTCCAAGGAATTATATTTTTTGTATGTGCTAATCATAATTTACTTGCATTGATGGCATGATCTGTGCTTGGTGTTTTCCAAATCTCATTAGTTATCTCATTTACTTAAAAGTGACTTAGATGAACAGCAATCAAGTATGAATGTAGTTTGGTAATAACATTTATTCACGTCTCTTCCTTTCAAGAGGATTAAGTCATAATTTGACATCATGAGCAAGATATTCTCACAGTCTGTGAAAATCCTGTCTTGTGGAGCGTCTGCTTATAAATTGGATCCACTTATCTTCTTGTAGTCTGATTAGGATTACTGGATTTAGGTTTTTTTTCCTAAACACTTTCTTAGCACTCTCACTCCAGTAATATTATAGATGTGAAAGGGAGGACATTTTGATTTTGAAAAGATCTGTATTTTCTTCTTTATGCAACATCTCTTCTAAGTGATTTCTTTTCCCATTCTTTTTATAACTGCCCAGACAGCTACACTTTTATCAAGTGTCCAGTGCTTCTGTCATGAATATTCCTTTACCCTTGCTCTCTTTCCAGCTTTGTGCATTTCCATTTTTAGTTTTACTTCTTTGATCTTCAGGTCACAGTATGCTTTTGACTAAATGATTTTCTGGCAATTTCTTCTCTGTCTCTGAGACTTTCAGTTGAACTGAAATAAAAAACACAATCTAAGAGAAAACAACCAATCAACCAAACACCCCCCCAACCCCCCCACCAAAACGATATAAGCCAAACATTTTTTCTATGCTTTTTGTTTCTTTTTCTTTTCTTTTTTTTTCATCCTGACTTTTTTTTTTCTTCTGCTGTTTCTGTCTTAATTATTGGATATGTATTTTATTAGCATATTGTCTCTTTTTCTTTTGATTGTTACAAGTTCTTCATTGTTCTTCCTTTCATCTAATACATCTAGGAGCTATATAGCTTGTTTTTAGACTATTTTGCTGCCAAGATATCTCCCCCATTTTTGCACCTCTAGCCACTCTCAGAAGCATCAAACCAGTCTCTAAAACTCTTTCCATTTTCCTCTTGATCCCTTTTAATATTTCCAAATTAATTAACATTTTCTTTCTATGTAAGATTTACATTATTAGTCTCCAATTTCATAGACTCATAGCATGGTTTGGGTTGGAAGGGACCTTAAAGATCATCTAATTCCAACTGCCCTGCCATGGACAGGAATGCCTCCCACTAGACCACGATGCTCAATGCTCCATTAAACCTGATGTTGAACATTGCTAGGGATGAACCACCCAAAACTTGTCTGGGAAACCTGTTTCAGTAGTTTGCCACTTCACAGTAAAGAATTTCTTTCGTATTTCTAAACTCAATTTCCCCACTTTCAGTTTGAACCCTTTACTCCTTGTCTTATCACTATAATTCCTGAAAAAGAGTCCCACTCTGGTTTCCCTATAGGCCCCCTTCAGATACTGGAAGGTTGCTATGTGGTCTCCAAGCAACCTTTTGTTCTCCAGGCTGAACAGCCACAACTTACTCAGTCTGTCTTCGTAAGGCAGGTGCTCCAGTCCTCTTATCAACTTTGTTGCCCTCCTCTGGACTTGCTCCAATGTTTCTATGTCCTTCTTGTGTTGGAAGCACTAGAACTGTATGCAGTACTCCAGATAAGGTCTCACAAAAACACAATAGAGGGGGAGAATCATACGTCTTTTTCCTCTCTAAAGAGGAAATTTAGAGAAATTTGATTTTTCTATAAACTTTGTTATTTTCTTGCATTCAGTTTGCATTGTCTATTGAATATCTGTTTTCATGGGAATTTTACTTGCTTTATTTTCAAGACTCACTCAAGACTTCTTAGAAGGGAAAGCAAAATTTATTGATAAAGGTGAAACAAGTTCTCCTCAAGTAGCAAATTTAACAATTTCGTTGACACCTCCTTAAAGTAATAAAGAGAATCAATGTTATCAAAGGTCTCCAAACTGAATAAAAAATGATGGGGACATACTGGGGTCACCTCTTAGTCCCGAGCAGGGGCGCAGCGTGGATGGTGGCAGAAGAGCTCAGGCACAGCAGACATCAAAAGGCTTTGATCAGAAGGCTCACAACTTAGAGAGTTTACTCAAGATAGATAACAGACAGTTCTCATAGCTCATAGTAGAAGAAGTAGTAGATGTAGCTCCTAGAAGTTTCTATTACATCATCTCACATCCAGCTCTCACTCGGTAACATCCACACTTCTTATACCCTTTCACATCCAACATGCCACCATATAATTGGTTAACCAAATCACCTTACATACACCACAGCCTCTTATTGGTCACAAGCCACACACATACTCCAGGTAGCTCTGTTCTCTTTAAGGTAGAACTCCAAACAGCTTTCCTAAAGGGGTGCACTCACTGTCACCCCCCACAGGGACACTGCTGCTCTGTCTCAGCATCATCACTTACTCATCTACCTATATTCTTTTGCCAGTCATTAATATATAACTTGTGAATTTGTCAAGACAATATATTTCTCATTTTGGAAAATGAAGGGAGAGTATGAAAGAAGTGAGCTTCATACTAACTTCATTCACGGAATGATGCACTACTGGAATTTCCTCTCCGTTTCTCAGCCTAAAGTAGGCTTATGATCTCTGCCTGAGGCAAGGAACCTGTCCAGTCTCAGTTACCTGAGATGCCCATGGAAAGAAGTAGCAGGGGCTTCAGTTCTACCATCAGTGCTGAGTTGGTGCAAGCTGGATTCAGATTGACAACTTGGATTCCTCCTTTTTGATTTGATACCTTTGAACTTTTCAGTCACATATTCGCTGGGTATGTAAATTGCCTTCACCAAATAAGTTTTGTCCCAACACTTCCAATGAAGCTGTAGTATCAAATAAACCTGTCATTACCATAACAAATCAATGTCCACACATTCAAACAACTTAACGTTTTCCCATTATGTTCTTATGATTCCACAATCATATCATGCTTTCTATGTTGTGTTTATACTTGTGTCTCTGTGAATCCTTTGCCTACTCTTTTAAATTATTTTCTTCTGGGTGGCTTTTTTTCTTCTTCTCCTTGACAAGAAAACCTTCAGTAGCAAGTGTCTTTCCTGAACATACCATAGAACCAGACCTGTCTCTACTTGTAAAACAAGTCTTGTCTACAGTAAAATTGGACATAGAACTTGCTCAGTGATTCTGTGGTACAGTTTACATTTATGAAAGTTTCCATAATTTCTGAGGAAGAGCTCTTCCTTAAAATCACAGAATGACGAAATGGGTAAGGTTGGAAGGGACCATACAGGGTCATCTGGTCCAAGTTTCCTTCTTGAGCAAGGTTGTTCCAAAGCACACAGCACAGGACTACATCCAGGTGGTTCTTGAATATCACCAGTGAGAGAGATTCCATAGCCTCTCTTGGCAATCTATTCTACTGCGCAGTCAACTGCACAATGAAGTTCTTCCTCATATTCAAGTGGAACTTCCTGTGCATCAGTTTCTGCACGTTACTTGTTTTCCTGTTGCTTGCCACAACTGAGAAGAGCCTGGCCCCAACCTCTTGACACCTTTCTTTCAGATACTTATATACATTTATGGGGTCGCCTCTCAGTCATCTCCCCTTGAGGTGGAACAGGCCCAGCTTCCTTAGCCTTTCTTTGTAAGAGAATGCTCAAGTCTCTTAAATGTCTTTGTCATCCCCTGCTGGACCCACTCCAGGATCCAGGATCTCCATGTGTAACCTTTCTTTGAGGAAGAAACCTTTCTAAATGTAACCTTCCTATGTTCTTTTTCTTTTTACTGAGAATATGGTCAAATAAGATGCTATTCACAGAGAAAGCAGTAATAAAATATTAATATTCTAATAGAAAACTCAACAGAAGCTCACCCAGAGAATATTCAAGTTTGTACTTACAGATATTGCCTATCCATAAAATAACAGCTTTCAGGACTTCACAGAAATGTTAAGAAAATTTGGTGACTTAGAGCATTACAATCAAAGTTTTGTAATAAGTCTACTTTAGTGAAGCCGCCTTGCTCCATTGAAGCAAAGATCTCTGTTCATCTGGAACTGATCTTAGGAGAAGGACCTAAATAGCCAAAACAGAAATGAAGAAATAGAGGTGAAGTATAGTTGAGAGCAATATTTAAAGATATAAGATTCAGTATACAGCTCATTATCTTCTCTTCTTAATTTAATTTTTACACTTTCCCCTATAGAGGGCTCACACTTGTAAAGTGAGCCCTGGACTGCCACATTCTACTTCTAGAAGGTGATAGCATCTTCTTATGCCAGCCTTTTAATTTTTGTTCTCTCACTGAATTTGATCATTCCCTGTAATTCTGAAAATTAGTACCCAGCCAAGCCCTGGGATGAAGTTCTTTCTTTTGTCTAATCAGTGTGAGGAGACACTTTGCTGAGTCGCCTCCACCCCTAGAAAGAAATGGAGAAAGGAATATGTGAGACACAATTGTTAGATTGTCTGATTATATGTATGTCTGGAGTACCTGCAACAAATCTTACTGAACATAGTACAGCTAGGGACTTTTGTCAATGCAATATAATTTTAATGAGACCAAAATCTATGAATTAACCAGTCAAACGTGGCCTTCCTATTTACCTTCTCCTCTCTTAATTTTTACTGAGTTCAATCACTTCCCTTTTGTATTTCAGATGATGTTTAACTCAGATGAGTTACCTACTGCACAGAAATAGGACTTTACCTTTTCCCCCATGCAACTGATTTTATAATTAAGAGAAATATGATAATTGAGCATGTCTCTCTGTGCTTTCACTAGAGTATCAATGCTAAGACCAAAATTAAAATCTAGTTTATATATTGTTATTTTTTCTAATGGAGTATTCATTAATATTCTAAAGTAATTATTCAACACTTTAACCATTTTGACATTAATTAAATTTATAACCACATAAAGCCTGTGGCATCCTGTACCTTTCACAGTCAATCTTCATCTCAGATTGTATAGCAAATGGGAAACAAGAAGACACTACACAGTCTGTAATATCACTATGTAAAAAGTAGAAAACTGAATTCTAAAGCACTGAAATCATGTTTTAATTAAGATAAAACATTACTAACATCTTTTTCTTGGATTTGATAGTGTTAATACATAAATTTCATTTTTGTCCTTGACAAATGAGATATGATAATGGATTTCCTCATAGACTAATTAGCGTTTAACAACAATTAACTGAAAAAGATATGTAATGATCCTGATGGAATGAAAATACTTGTCACAAGCAATTCATGAGACAAAATTATATATGCTTGTCTGAACATGTTAAAAAAATCTCCCAGCTCCTCTCCCTCTCACCCAAACATATTTTAATGGCATTCAGATGTTTATTTTGCTAGTGATTGCTATAATTTCACAAATTCCATACCATACACAAAGATTGCATACACAGCAGAGGAGCACTCATTTTTTTCTGAAAGTCCAGCTGTTTTCCGCAGAGTAGGCAGATCATTAGGCAGGATAATAAATCCCATTCTCTTCTTTTTTTTTTCCTTTTTTCCCCCTTTGAGGTAATGAATCATGTAATGATTTTATTTATCACTTAGTGATGACAAAAAACAAGTGCAGAGAATACACATCTAAAACTGGAAGAGTTCCAGTGCTGCTTTATTATATGTGGAGGCTTCTTTCTTGTTAATATATCAATACAAAACTATGTTTAATAAAAATGAAGGTAATTTGTAACACAAGTGAGATATTGTGACTGCTAATGACTTTGAGCAGATCATGTATGTGCTTATTTGACATGAGTAAAAGCCAGGTCACTGTGAAGAGCTCTTGAAATTCCACCCCTCTCTTATTTGCATTGGATGTCTGCTAGACATTTATAGGATTGAATCGATAAACTTTCCTTCTTGTTCACAGCTAATAATGACATTTACAGTAGCTAAAAGGTCACTTGATTTCTTTTTATGTTTTGGAAAAATAATGTAAAATTGTGAGGGAATGTATTTCCAGACATGATAAATTAAGAAATGTCTAAACAAATAAATGTTGCCAGCAATCTTTAGATCATATCTTTCATTCATTATTCTAGAACTATTTTAATTATGTTTTTAACAATCCTATAGTCTTGGATTCAAGATGAAATGCCGGTGAAAATCGTGACTATTTTATCTGTTTATAAACTAAGACACTATCTCTTCTTTTAATCGGCCACTGGGCACTAAAATCTGACTTTTAATCTTTTGTGACAAAAGTTCTCATTGCCTTCAATGTTCTTTCCTTTTATGCTGCCCTTTCTTTATTTTTAATTCAATAAGGATTTGTATTAGTAGCTTCCAAGAATGTTATTAGGAATTAAGAGAAGGATTCTCATGCACCAATATGAATACATGACCTTAGAAGTCATTAGCCTCCAAAATAAACAAGCTGAAATGGTCTGTTAATAGCAAGAGTAATAATGGCAGGTTGTGGCTCTGAAAGGTAGGAGTAAAATTTCATGAATATAAAGAAGTATGTTTTAAAATACCGCTCGGTATTACTCATAGCCATATGTTTAACTAACTATCCTAAACCGTATATTCAACAGAAAATAGTTCATTTCTCTTAAGCTAAATATTTAAATCTAGTATAATTCAGGTCAAATTATTGTGGCCTGATGAAAATATATGGCTTAATCCTTTCCTGATTTGCCTTGTCATACTCTGTGTGATCTTTCTGTAACATAGAATAAGTGATAAAAACGCTTTGTGACATGAGTGAGTGAATTGCGTCATTAAACCATCAGGACTTTCTGTGTCCAAATGCCTCATTTAGATTTTATTAGTTAAATGCCACCCTGACATCCAATCCTGTCAGATCTTGGAAGCTAAGAGGGTCAGGCCTGGTTAGTACTTGGATGAGAGACCTCCTGGGAATACCAGGTGCTAAAGGTTCTAGTCTTGAGGACTTCACTGTCACTGTCCAAGGTCACTCGGCTGTGACAGATGCACCTTAGGAGTTAAAGGGTGGGGCCAGTTCTGTGCACGCTGTGCCTCACCTAAAAAATTCACTGCACAGGCTCGAAGGGCACACCCACGTGGGTAGAGCCCTTCCCAAATCTTCGTTTGCAAAGCCTGGCCATACATATATACTACACAAATAAAAGAAAAGAATTCTTATTAAAAAAATCTAAATGCCTGAATTATTTCTTTTAACAATAACTGTCATATTGTAAAAATTGAAGTCTGTTAATTTTCAATTAAGAACTAATATGCATGTGTTTTTAAGAGTAATATTTCATTAAGTACAGTCATTAAAAATGCTTTAACATGCCCAGCAATATAATCCTTTGTTTTCCTATGAGACAGAAAAATCAGAAGACTGAAAGTAAAGCTAAGTTCCAATATTTACTTGCTAATAGAGAAGTTCTTATTTTTTATTACTGATAAATAAAGATGGCGTTTCAGGATGGAGAATGTTCAGATGGTAGCCAGTTAAGTGAAAGGAATGCTACTTTGTTAAAGAATACTGCTTTTAGTAAGAAAAAAAGAAGTTTAATTTTTTTATGAGTGGACAACAGCACAGCCAGATATTCAGTGATGGTAAAGATCATTCTGTTGTGGTCACTCCAGTAGTATAAACTGTGGTGACATAAAAAGACTGAGGTATAAAATGTACATTAGACTACTGAGTCCATCAGATTGAATTAATTTCCACTTTTTCTTTCTCCAGCATTTATGGCACCTGACCAGTCATCTTAAACTGCGTGACGATATCAGACACTGATCAAAAGATATATTGTATCATTTGTTTTTCTCTATATATTCATATGTATGTATGCATGTTTGTATGTATATATGCATGTATATTTTTTTCTATTTGGAACAAGGATGTGTGAAAGCACAAAGGTAAAATGTTTTTTCTCTGGAAATTAATGGTTTCCTACAAGCTAGGCTGTAAAATGGACATTATCACAACTGTTTGATTAACTACTACATTGATGTTATGCAGCCTGGAAAGGAAAAGTCCATTGTCTGTGGGATCTGGTATGAGGGCTAAATAACCTGATGAATGAACAAATTATACATATACTGAAATTATTTTTTGAGTTACTCTACAGAATGTTGCCATTTCATAACTGTGCTTACTTGACTGCTTGTTGAAAACAGACTTAACACTGTCTGTAGCAGCAGCAATTGAAATATTAACCTCCTGCGTGGTTGCTTCTCAAACAATAAATGGACTACAGCTGCAACTGTGAAAAAAAACATTTACATCAGGAAGTGTTCAAAGAAACATAACAGCATCCAAAATTGGAAAGGATGTGTATGAATATTTACAATAGGATTAGATTTATAGTGAGACGCTGTTTATTTTCAAGCTGTGGCTTTATCTGTTGTGCTGATTTTAATACCTACTCTTTAGTCATAGTTTGTCTATCTTTATGTTAGCAACAGTGCCAATAGAGCTTCAAGTGTTTTAATATATTGTCCCATAGCTGGAGTGAGCAGCATTTAGATCAGGAATACTGTTAACAATGGGATGAATGTAGTGTTGAGAAAGAGTACTGATTTTCCCATCACTGATGGAATGTCAGTGGCTAATACTTTGAGACAAATTCAATTATCAGTTCTAAACAAAACTCCACCAAAAGCACATACTAAAAATTAGAGTTGAAAACCTGAAAAAAATCTAAGACCTTCTTTATAACTAAAAAGGTGACTACTCTTTAAAAGAATGAATCATATAATTTTTCCTGTAATTTATTACAGTAAGAGCAGCAGGTGAGGTTAAATATATTTATAGTATGTGCTACTACAAGGATAGGATTTTTTCACATCTTCTGAAGAAGCCAGTTAATATTAACATTGAGTTAAATTTAAATTTGTATTCCCATTGTAGGTCAGATCTTAAACAAATTTAATAGAATTTTAATTCTAGTAAGGAGAAGAGTTGTTGTAATGTTGATCAATCCTATTCATTTACTACTTCTTGCCCACATAAAACTCCCATAACTTCATGAAAATAGAAGGAAGAAGACACTTAATAACTTTTAGTATTTAGAAAGACTTAAAATAAGTTTAGAGTATTTTTAAATAAATATTGAGAATTTACTGAATTTTACTGAGATTTGGGTATGATACTATCATAGTTAAAACTAATAGCATTAATATGTTTGGATTAGCTGATCTGTAGCTAAGTACCAAAAGTGGCCTGCAGAAAAGAACCTGGGGGTGCTGGTTGACAGCAGCTGAACATGAGCCAGCAGTGTGCCCCAGTGCCCAAGAAAGCCATCCTGGCCTGTATCAGGAATAGCTGACCAGCAGGACTAGATAAGTGCCCTGTAGTCGGCACTGATGAGGCTGCACCTTGAGTGTTGTGTCCAGTTCTAGACTACTCAGTTCAGGAAGGACATTGAGGTACTAGAGAGGGTCCAGAGAAGGGCAATGAAGTTCATGAAGGGTCTGGAGCATATGTCCTATAAGAGGCAGCTGAGGGAGCTGGGGCTGTTTGGCCTGGAGAAGAGGAGGCTCAAGGGAGACCTACAACTACCTGAAAGGAGGCTGTAGCCAGGTGGGGTCAGTGTCTTCTTTTAGGCAACAAAAGACAGGACAAAAGGACATGGTCTCAAGCTGTGCCACGGGAGGTTTAGGTTGGACATTAGGAGGAATTTCTTCACAGAAAGGGTGATTAAACATTGGAAGGGACAGCCCAGGAAGGTGGTGGAGTCACAATCCCTGAAGGTATTCAAGAAAAGCCTGGATGTGGCAATTAGGCCCGTGGTTTAGCTGACGTGGTGATGTTGGGTCATTAGCTGGACTTGATGATGTCAGAGGTCTTTTCATACTTAATTGACTCTTTGATTCTGTGATTTTGAATATTTGGGAAAGCTTAGAAAATGTAGTTGGATTACTGAAAAATTTTGGTGGAAAATGAGATTACTTTTTGAAATATATAACTATGTATGAAGATTTTTTTGCTAAGTTTCTTGAGTTATTTTCAGCTTGAACTCTACTGTAAAACATTACTAACTCCACTAAGCCAGCTGACGCGGTCTTGATTTTCTGGGAAGGGATCAGGACCGACGTTGGGGGTTCTTGTCTGCCTGCTGAGCTGGTGTGAAGCAGTTGCAGAAGCCTCAGGTTAGGTTTGCCCGCCTTGGTACCCAGAAGACGCAAGAACAAATCAAATACCTGGAAAGCTGGTGCCGATCCGTTTATTGAACAGGAGGGAGAGCCTTTTAAGCCCTCGGGGAGAGAACAATCTGGAAACAGGGAGGAGTTAGGGCGGAGCATGCAAATCCGCCACAATTGATAGGGTAGGATAATGAGTGGGTGGTAACTGGGGAGGAGAGAACAGGGAACTAACAGGATTGGATAACATCTCAGGGGGAACCAACCAATGGTAGCTGTACTTACACTGACAAGCTAAGCCCATCAGTGCAGCCAGCACCACAGGAACAGGGGTAACAGAACCTTTATTTGAACTTTATTAACAAGAACTGGGGTAACTGTGGTCAAGTCCATGGTGTAGTGTCGCAGTCCGGCTAGGGATGGTCCTCCTTCTGTGCCTTCCAGACATTAAAGTCAGTCTCTCTATCTCTTTCTCTTCTCCAATCTTCCATGCTTACATAGGTTGCCCCATCTCCAACAGCCGGCTGCTAAGAATAAGGGAAATATTTCCATAATGCTAAACAAAAAAAGTGGAAATTACCTAAGAACCTTGGATACATAGACAAAACTTAATGCTAGGAATGTTGGAAATCAAAGGGCTGTGTATCCATACACTGTTTCTACAAAACAATTATTGCTATTTTCAGTGCTACTGTTGCTCTACTGATTTCTGTTCATTTACTGGCCTCCCTTTTAGCACCATCTAATACATGCTTATGTAAGCATAGTGTTCAGCACTAGGAACTATACACAATGTTGTCTGTGACATGCCTTTAGCGAACTCCATGCCAGAAAATAAATATTTCTGAGCCTGCACAGTTCTTTATGACATTGTGATGATTTTTCATTCATATCTCTGATCAGGGATTGGTTGGAAGATCAAGGAAGGCAATGGCATTAGCATTAGCAGAGACTGCGTATGAGTCACACTTACAGAGGTGTTTGGAATAGTAGGTGGTGCATGTTTCTTAATTTGATGGTAGCTTGCTAGCTTTATCCTGAGGAAATCTTACTATCCAGTATTGTGCTTCAAGCACAGCCTACTGGCAACAACTTGAAAAAATAGTAAACATATTTAGACTTCTTTATTATGTTCAAGTCTGCAGTATTTAGTTTATCCTTATCACAGTCTGCTGCAGGGAGCAAATATTTCTATTATATTGATAGGAAAACATGACACTGCCAATTTCCTGTGAGCTGTTGTTTGGAAAAGAGCAATTGTGTCTTGTCTTCAGTGGTCAGTTTTTTGGAGTTTGGAGGTCCTTTTGAAGTAAAGGAAATCTACAAGTCTTTGATCTGGAGAAAATTATTGCCTCTGGAACATCCAGTTTAAGGCTTCTCTTCCTCTAATACAGACCAAAGCTCTGAAATTTGAATCCAGATTTCAGCCAATTGCTCTCAACTTCAAGGGGGAAAAAAGAAACAAATAGAGTGGAAAGAAAGCATGGATTGATTTTATTGGTCTCGCTCAGATACAAGAAGACAATTCAAACAAATTATCATCAAACCGAAAATATTTTGAAGAGCTAGTCAACAGCACAGCATACTTCAGTGGAAGTGCATTTTGTTGAAAACTTTTAAAAGCTCCAATCAATGTATTTCCAGGGGTTTAGATACGTGATTTTATATGGTATCCCACAATCAATTTNTTTTCAAAAACTAAAAATTAAACATATTTAAAAAGGTTTAAAATGTGTATGTGAACAGATACTTCTATATACACATATATGCTAAGAATGAAAATTTACTTCAGTACTAGATAAATTCAAATCCATATCACATACTGTGATACAACATCTATATGCTCTTTAGTGTTCTGAGGCTTTTGGGAAGCAGTGGGTTCCCCAGTCATAGACTGGTATATCCTAGCCTAGCAAAGTTTGCTTTTTCCAGGCCAAACTTGGGATACAAGTACAAACTGAATTTGAAATGTGTGTTTCTACATAGCAAGGGGAAAGAAAGACACTGAAAATAACTGATGAGAGAGAATGCAGCCGGATACTGCAATGAGAAGTCTGCTCACTTCAGTATAAAGATGCAAATAAGTGGGCTAAAGAGAATGTAAGAAAGCTTTTTGGGGAAAAGTAAAGCATAGAGCTTATTGTTTTGTGGGTTTATACTATGGAATATTTACTGTGAAAACAATACATTAGTAGTCTACTCAGTAGTTGTCTTGTATTAATCACTCTGTTATGCATAAGATACTGAGGAGATGAAAAAACTTAACATGTTTGTGAAAAAAAGAATCCAATGCATATCCTCATTTACTTAGTGGTAAAGCTGTGCAGCTCCAGATTTAAGGGAAATGAAGGCAGTCAGATTTACAGTACACAGGCTTAAGATATATTTGAAGGAGTCTGGCACCTGTTAAAGACCAAAATATACAGTTAGCCATCTGCAAGTCAGGTCTTGTCCATTGCTATCAACTTTGAACAGTCAGAACAATTTTTCTCTTGTGAGCAAAGGTAGTGTTTGAAAATAAGTTTTGAATAGTGGTGTAGGGACCACTGCTATTACTGTCATCAGTATTGTCAGAACATATATATTTCATGCTGTCAGGAGAACAGGAACCTAAATTACCCTCTTCAGTCTTTTCATAGTTCAGACAATATCATCTTAAGTATATCAGGGGACAATTTGATGAAGTAAAACAGCAGCACTAACCTGTTTTGTTGAAAGTTGCCTTCTAATACCCAGAATCCAGAAGGCATTCCAAATGAAACAATATAACATTGTAGCAAACTAAATTTCCTGGAGCCTATTCATTTAAAATCTTATTGGAATTCAGGCTGACAACCAATTTGTAGATACCCAATAAATAGTTATGTGGTGTTTGCTCTTCAATATTTGCTTTCACACCATAGCATAATTCTTGTGGTTAATTTTTTGCAAACATTTTTTTCATCAGTGCTATATAAACTAAAGGAAATAGAAATGTGTTTATATAAATGTATCTATTAAACCTCTCTGGACCAACAATTTATCACACCAGAACAGTGAAAATATTATCTGCAAAAACAAAGAAACTGAATAAAAAGGAATAATTCAAAGAGGAAGGGAAAAAACCAACCCTAATTTCTTTAAGGCACTGTTTAAATCATACAAATCACTGGATAGGAAAGGTAAACTTCAACTTTGTCTTAGAAGTGAAAGCTCAGCAGTTCTGTCAAGACAGTACATAAGAAGGAGGTAGATCAAGGGAATTTGTCTATTTACATTTACATCAGCTCTTCAGAATCTGTTGTTTTTGTTAAAGTTAGTTGCAGTAGCTGACTGACAAAATAATGAATCCTTTCGAGTTTTGCTGAAAAATCTGAGGCCCTTGGGACCTTATGTCAGTGTGATAAGTGCTGTAAATGGCTATAAATATCTTACTTGATTTCTGTTTCAATGTTTTCCTTCTTTCATTTCAAACTTAAATGTAACAGTTCCAGTCTTGGAGCAACAACTATTTTTTGAGTGCTAATGAAAGAATAAAAAGTGCTGAAGAATAAAAAAAAAGTGAGAGAGGAGAGAAGGTGAGGCAATATATTAATAAATATATATACATACATGTATTTTTTAAATAGACTATATATATAGGGGCAGCAGAGGAGGAGATGGGAACAGAAAAGCAGTCAAACTTATATACCTAACATTAATTCATGAGGATAAGGGGTTCATGAGGATAAGGCACTTTAGGTGCTCTCCTTCAAGTGAAAAACATTAAGGAAATTCCAAAGAAGCCTGGGAAAAAAAAGCCTGCTAAATCATATCACAAGCACAGTGCCTGGACCCACACGGAATGAACTCAAAACATACCATTGGCTGTAGGCAATATTGGCGCCCACTGTGAATGAAGCCAGTCTGTACCTCTACAGAGATCAGTACACATGGAAATATTATTTTCTTGCCATTCAGAAATTTTTCTTCAGGTGGTAAAGAAGAGAACACTGTCTGTATTTCAACAATATGAAGTAAGCCTTAAGGCCAAAATGACACCTTCAGCCTTTTTAAGCTTTCTGTGAGTACTTGAAAAAAAAATAAGGTTTTGTTGATCTGCAGCCAAGTTTTCTGACACTGCATGGTAGCACTGAGAGAAACTGTAGGATGTTTAGTGTTCGGCACAGGGTCAGAGTTCAAAAAGGTACCAGTCCTAGAGGATGCAAAGGCACATGACAGGAATATATTAGTGTATATTCATATATATACATACATACATATATATATATATATGTGTGTGTGTGTGTGTGTGTATATACATACTTACAGGTATATCCATATACAGTGCTTTAAATAATAAGAAACCCAGAAACACCCATTGAGATTACTTACTATAAGGAAGGAAAAAAAGAGTCTGATTCTAAAATATGGATAAATAGGAAAAATACATACAGATTTTTCTATATGAATTGGATGGACCCAGAGATCAAGAGTGCAAGGAATTCCCTCTTGGTGATCACCAGGAGATCAGAATTTCTATACTGCACAGATTTTGAGACAGGTTCTCTAGGGGTTCAAGTGCAGAACTGTACTTTATAATCTGTGATGGATGTTAGCTCTGTATTTCATAGAATCATAGAATATACTGAGTTGGCAGGCACCCATAAGGATCATTGAATCCAACTCCTGGCCCTGCACAGGACACCCCAAGAGTTATACAATGTGCCTGAGAGCATTGTCCAAATGCTTCTTGAGCTCTGTCAAGCTTGGTGCTGTGACCACATTCCAGGGGAGCCTATTCCAGTGCCCAACCACTCCCTGGGTGAAAAATACTTAATTCTTACCTAAACCTCCACAGATTCATCTTCATGCCATTTTCTTGAGTCGTGTTACTGGTCACAAGAGTGAAGAGATCCGTAGCTGCCCCATTGCTTACCCTTGTGAGGATGTTGAAGATCGCAGTGAGATCTCGCCTGAGAGTCTTCTCCAGGCTGAACAAGGCAAGTGACCTCAGCTGCTCCTCATAAGACTTCTACTCCAGACCCTTCACCATCTGCATGGCCCTCCTCTTAATGGTCTCTTATAGCTTAATGTCTTTTTTATTTTCTCGTGCCAAAAACTGCACACAGGATTCAAAAGAACATTTACTCTGTATTTCCATAATAATTTAAAAAAGGGAGAAACTCCCTAAAAAGGAGGAGCTCTATACTTTCCAGGAAGAAATTGATCTCATAAGATCTCATAAATTGACAACAGCTTTTTTTAAGTATTTATTGCATTTTAGTACTAGTAAAGTTCTTCTAAACTTTCTATTCTGTCTTCTCTTACTTTGAATCTTCATTTTTTAATGTAAATTCTCATAGAGATCATATTTGGTGCTTAATTATTTAATTTGATATTCTTGGGGATCGCAGTATGAGGAAGAAGTCAAGAAAGATTCATCCCACATTTCCAGCTGATTTCAATTTAGTCAGCCCATACCTTAATGATTTTATATGGATCTGTGGTTGGCAAAAACTGTCCTAAGTTCTCTTTTGTCCTCTATCCATCTTCCTAACCATATTCCTGTGCCAAGAACCATCAGTACCTTTTCCTCTACCGCTGTTCTTAATCTACATAGTATAATGCCATGTATACAATATGAAGAAGGCCTCAGAAATGTTCAGGAACTGCAATTACTTTGAGTACTTGAAAGTAAGGAAGCAAAAATCCTTGCAGTAAACCCATGATGTTTTCCTTCATGTTTATATTCAAAATAACCTTTCTGCAGTGAAACGATTCATTCTGGTTTGGGTGAAAGGTTCTGATATTCCAGGATGGTGAGTGGCTTGCAGAACATCTAACAAAGATACTAAAACCTTGCATTCTTGAGGCTATATTTTATTTACACTGATCATTGCTGAAGGTACCTAGAACATTATTTTGCATAGGGATATGATATTTTTTAATCCTAAAATTTAAAAATATGAAAAATCATATGTGGGTAATTGGGGAAAGAAACAACATGAGCAGTATAGTAACAAAATATTATTTTTTTCCAGTCCAGGGTATTTGGGTTTTTACTTTAAAACTAAACATCCATAGACTGAAGAAAATAATTCTCACTATTCTTTTCTAGGTTAGAATATGATTACAGAAGATCAGGTTTAGAAGGATAAAAGGGAACACAGGTGTTTCAGGTCTGTTGTCTGACCATTGGGATAAAATGCCAACATTATTGAAATGAAATTATATTCCTTTACAAAAGTATTGGCACTGGAATTGAAGAAATTAACATTTTAAAGCAGACATTGAGGGTTTAATGCTTGATAATTTTGTCTTAAGAAGTCATAGCATAACAGTCTTGCTCTAGGGATTAGGAGAGAGCAGTAAGCAAGCAAGAAAAAAAATGTTAGAGCTTGCAATTTTCTAATACTTTATGCTATTTATTTGTTTATTTATTTAATGTTTAAATCTGTAGCTTCTAGGCACATGGTAAAAAAATATGGCAATTACCTGCCAGAGGGTGAATGGAAAGGAAGGAGACAGTAAGAAGATAGTGAATTAAAGAACATATGAGGGCAGAAAAAATGGCTGAAAGGTTAACGTAGGTTCATCACAGTGACAGAAATCAAGTCAAGAGGCTAAACAGAGAGTTCACTATCAAAAAAAAAAAATGAAATCCAGTAGCAAACTAGGCAATAAAATGAAACTTACTGATTAGAAACCAAGAGATATTGTACTACTCAAAACATTTGGGAAGGGACACACCTTTGGAGATGGATAACCAGTTCAACCAATGCTATTTTATACGATCAGTCAGCTATAATGTAGTCAAACATTAAAAGAAAAATAAGAAGAACCATATGAGGCATCAGTGATGCATAGAACAAGTTCTACTGGATTGGTGGACCAGGTAGTCACCTAGGAGAGCAAAATATTAAGAGCAACAAATGATTTATTTACCATTTATTGTGCCAGTGGAGATTCACCTGCATGAATGTCTTCCAAATTGTGTGTGGCAGCAAAAATGTACAGCAGATGCCACTGGTTTCAGCCAGATATCAGTACTAAAAAGTGGAGATTAGGTTTTCTGAAATGAGGAAGGAAAATGCTGAAATTACTCATCAGTCTAGAAATGAGAATAACAGGAATTATTCCCTAAAATCAACTTTGTATTTTTCCGCTGTTGTTCCCACTGTGTGTACATGCATGCATGTACGTGTGTATGTGTGCATGTCGCTGGTTTTGGTTTGTGCGGTTAGTTATTTTTTTACAAAAGCTATTCTGATGCCAGATTGTATCATTTCTGGAAAGATTTACACTTGTCTGGGTCCTCTGTTCTCTCATTAGTGCAGCCATTCTCAACACCTTTGCAACCCTTCAGTAATCTTGGAGTAAGATTAATCCAGGCTGAGTTAAAGCATTTAGGTTTAATAAACTATTAAAATAAAATCTGCTGTTTCCAGAATCCCTTTGGAATTTTCACATGCAAAGATTATGTCAGAAAGGTTTTGGTTTCTAGTCGTTTCCTATGTATCACAGTTCATATTTTCATAATTTTATTTGAGAAATTGCCCTTTATGTTTGAAAATTATTTTCTCATTGTTTATTTCCACTTTTTTTTTGCTGTCCTCTTTTATTTCCTTCCAAGTTCAATATTAGGACTTCTGCATTATTTCAGATCATAGAAAGAATTTTTTTACTTTCTGAAATAGACTCATTTTTGAAGATCATTGCAATGACTTTAAGTTGCAATCTCATAAACTACAGAAAAAAAATAAATGCTAGGTATTCTGTTTATCTCATGCTCATACTTTGTCTTTAACAGAAGCAAACTAGCCAGGAATATACAAAGGCATCTGTTGTGATGACATCTGTTTGTCAAATGTCAGCTACATTGATCATGTTCATCAAATGGGTTTTCCCCACTAAGTCTTTGAGGTTTTTATGAATAATTACAATTGAAGGACATCAAAATTCTTGTCCGATTCTACAGTTTGCACGAACAAATTAAGTAAACATGAAAGAGGATCTCTTAAAACAAACAAAAAAAAGCATTATTTTGAGAAAGAAATTGGAAGAAACAGCAACTCTATCATCAAAACTGTCAGTTTTATGCACAAAAAGAAAGCAAATGTTTCACTGCTACAATAGTGACCCTAAATTTCTTTGAACTATGACTACTCCCCTTCTCAAACATTGTCCTTTGGTTCCACACTGTAAAGAAAAAAGAAAGAAGATAAATAATGGCTGAATACTTAACTAATGTATGTTTAAAATTGACAAGGTAAATAAATACATATATTTCACCTCTTCTGATGGTGTGTGTATTTTAGTTCTCTTAAGAAAGAGAGCATCTATTTCGTTCCTTACAAAAGATTGATATTCTATGAAACAATGCAGTTTGAAAGGATAAATATTTATGTAAAATTTAAACAAAATGATCAATTAATGGTAGGAAAAGAAATTTAGGGAATGGACAGCTGATGAGAGGAATTAGTAAGACTTATCTTTTATATACAAAGTAATAATGTATTAAAGAAATAACTGAGAAGAAGAACATTAAGTGCAATCAGCAGAAAATCATAATTTTCTATGAAAAGAACATTGGGTGTTTTTTTCTCTCTCTCTCTTTTTTTTTTTCCTCGCTAGAAAGTTCGGTGCTGAAATACTTTTCTTGCAGAAGTTTTTTCTAAATTATGTGATTTTTGTATGCATTGATGTGCATAATATGCTAATATTTGTGATCATGAAAAAAAGGGAGCTACCCTTTGTTTTCCATCCATCAACAACAACTGCAGCATCACTATGTTTCATTATGTAAGAAGAGATTTCTATTTCTTAGAGTAAGGGAAAACATCTGAAACCTATCTTCAGTGGTATAAGTATGTCTTAACTGTTTTATTAATTTCTTACAAAAGATGAGTTCATGTAAATACAATTTTTGGTCTTCTCCTTCGAGATTTTCACCCTTAGAAAACCCTTATAAGCAACCAGTTGCAGTTAATTTCTAATTAATTTCAGTCTGGCCTACTAAAGGAGGAGTTTTTAATCAGAAATTACATCAAAGATCCTATCAGAGGTGTTGTTAACAAGCTTTATGAGTTTGTTACATCCTGGAGACTGATCTAAATAGTGCTGGGTTCTGAAAAAGTGTTTATGATAACATGCACCTTGGACAGGCTCCCTGTGAAACAAGTTGGAGTGATTCTGCTGACTCAAGGTGCTAACCAACCATTGCTGGAGATTGTAAGAGGCAATTTGCTGATTTTGCAAAATTTCTCTCGTTTGGCTGCTTTAACGGAAGCAAACAAGAATGTCTTTGTTAACATCCACATAACTAAGCTAATGGTCCCTGGGTTGGGAAACCAAATAACCCAAAAGAATATGGATCATCAAACCCAGGAAAAATCCTGTGGAATAAGTGTTGCCAACTGCAATATGTAATGGCTAACAAGCAAAGATATAGGCCAAAACTAAGGTAATTTATCTGAAACCACAAAGCAATCCTTAAAAAGCTTTAAAAATCAGACATAAAATACGTCTTGCCTGAAATTCATGGGCCTTGAAATTACATCAAGGAAAAAAGAAAATGTTAAAACTAAAATGGAAATCCAAATACATCTCATTGAAAGCACAAATAAAGAACAAAGAAATCCAAACCAACAGTGGGATCTGCATACAAATTTGAACCTCAAACTCTTTGTTATTTCATAAATTTGGATATTAGGACAGAAGGCAGCATTCTGAGCAGGTGCAGATTGGGAAAATAGCTATGGCATACTTCTAATAACATCTCTTTCCCTGTGGAGTTACCTGAATTACTTCAAAATCATCTCTAGTAGAAAGAGGTTTAGCTAAACAGAGAGAATATAAGTTGCAAGCTACTACTGCTGTTCTTTAATTATCAAGAAATGTCATACAAAATTTGAAGCAAATTTGAGTTCTGCAGGTCAAAAACGTATCTGCAGTGACCTAAAAAACAAAAGGCAATATGTCTAGCAAAGACTGAAAGAAGAATATTATGCACAAAACAGCTCTGTAATTTCCCATTCTGCTTTAATAAACTACAAACCCAGCTCACTGCTTTCCATCTCATTTATGCTCTGTCTCCTTTGAAAACGATGGGTGGGTCTTTACCTTTCAATGATATACACTGAAATGGTGAAATCCATGGACAGTCTCGATTACAATCTAAATGTCAGTTTTTATAGGCAGGAATTTTGGTTTTCAAACAACATTAATCTCATTCAGATTTGTTTGTTTAAAAAGTCCAAAAAGGCAAACTATCAAAACTATATAATGATCATAATTGCTACACATTTCAGAGTGTTTCTTATTTACTCCAGATTAGTCCTTTGACATATGAAAACTCAAAGGAACATGAACCTTTGGGTAGACTTACAAAACTTCAAATATTTGCCATTTTATTTAACAAACAATATAGTTCACTGTAATTGCAACATCATCAACAAGAGCATGGTTTTTTTGTTAAAACTCAAGGCAGACTTTCATTAACTGCTAGCCTATTATTTATTTCACACATATTTGTAAAACCCGGAGATTTTGCTGTCAAATATAATGGCATCATATTTTCATTCTCCTACGTGTGGGAAAGGATTTTGTTTGCTTTAGGATTTTTGTGTTTTGAATTTGTGCCCCCTGAAGTTTGTATTTTTTTTTGAATGATGATATATTTGCACTCAAATCTCAGTATTAGCTGACAAACATACAAACCATACATCTACTACAGAGTAGTAGAGAATTGCCTCAATTGGCAATTGTTACTGATCACTGATCACTGTATTCTTTGAGTCTTAAAATCAAATCAAGTCTTATATTGTAGATTTTGTATGCTTTTTTCCAAAGACCCTAATAGAAAATACAGATAATATTTCAGGATCCCAGGAAGAAAAAGCTAACAGGAGCTCTGAGAAAAAGCGGGGCTGTGAGGAACTGGCTCACGTTAGAAGCAATACTGCTTTTCTGATGCTCACTTTTATTCTAGACTTGTTCAGCTTCAGAGAACAACAAGTCTTTCTGGATTTCTCACAGTTATCACAAGAAAAACTGTTGTGCATCTCCCAGCTCTTGCAGTGAATTATTTATGAGATTTCCCTGTTAGATTTAATTGTCTTTCATTTTTTACCATAGTACTGTGACCACAAATTTAGTCAAACATTTTCCCATTTGTCAAGGTAAACAGAGACACTACTTTTCTTCTTAATAATAAGAGTCTAATTTAGTCAAAGCTTCAAAAAAATCTTAAGATCCTGGTGAGGATAAAGAGGAATAAGATACACAAAAGCTGAAAATGGATTTCAGTTACTTTCAAACCGTGATTTAAAAAACTCCATCTCAGTAGCTACCAGACTTTGGAGACTTGCAAATATCTTTGGGGCCATAAGTCTTATCTTACAGTATACTTCATATTTTATCTTTTTGCCTGTTATGAAGAAAGAAATTCTACTGCAGGTTGAACTATTTGTCATGTCAGCCTGAGCGATAGCTAGAAATTTTCACAAATTAGGAGAGCACATGCTTCTCAGTTCATGCTTGTATTCACATGCACACTCCTCACAAAGTGTTGGCCAGCATGCTTGGGAAGTAAGATATATGTATTAGGTCCTTGTCAAGGTCACTTGACTGAATACTCTTATATGCAAATTTATAAAAAAAAAAAAAACAACAAGAGACAGCAACAACACTAACTCTAACAACTATTTTTGAAAGGTATTGTCAATAGAAGTTGGAAAGAAGGGCCTCCCTGTTTTCAAGACACTGGTAGATCAGTATTTCTCTCAGTAGGAAACAGCCTACTAGTGTTTTTGTATCCTTTCTTAAGCACCTGTCATATACACACATACCCACCCACATCCATACCTATAAATATATATTATATATAAACATATATGTATGTATATATACATATAACTAGAAATCGATAAGATGACAAACTAGCATTCTGGATTAAAAAAGCCGGACATTATTTAAGGACACCACCTCTTGACAAAATATGTGGTACTCCTTTAGGCCCTTCTCAGTTGTTTTCAAGAGATTGTTAAGTGTATCTACAACTACTTCTGTAAATTTGAGATTAAGGATATGTTTCTTTTTGAGGTATATTCTTTTTATAATTGCATCATTGTACTTTCAGTGCCTTTAAAAATAATCTTAAAACAAAATCCTACCATGTTTCTGTATGTGCTTATATTTGTTTCAAGGCTCTATTTATACTTCAAAGAATAAACACAGGCATGAGCCATTCCAAATATAGGTCTCTATTGCTTCATACTAGTATATAATAATACCATAAAATTATCTTTTCTAGGAATATAGACAATAACTACCATATCCCTCCTGATAGCTTGTGGAAAAATTAGGAAATTAGTATCAAATATATGTATATTTTAAATAGCAATCATCTTACAAAAACATTATCTCAGAAGTGTATACAATTATCCTATACAGACCTTTAATTCAAGAGACAGTGGTAGCTCCAATGCTTTTCAGCTAATAGGAATGTCAACAGAAAATTTTACAGGAGATGCGTGTGTATTATGTGTTTGCCATGTATGCACCAAGGAGAATTTTTAAAGAAAAGTATTGCACAACACAGCAGTTTACATCTGTAGTGGGTTGACCCTGGCTGGAGACCAGGCAACCACCAAAGTCTCTCTATCACTGCTCCACAATTGGACAGGGGACAGAAAATATAGCAAAGGTTCATGAGTTGAGATAAGGACAGATTCATCACTTAATACCATCTTGGGCAAAACAGCCTTATCTTGGGGGTATTACTTGAATTTTATTACTAACAAAGTCAGAACTGGATAATGAGAAGTAAAAAAAATCTCTTAAAAATACCTTCCCCCCACCCCTCGCTCCTTCCCAAGCTCTACTGTCTCCCTCCCAGTGGTGCAAGGAGAAGAGAGTGGGTGTTATGGTCATTTCATCACAGGTAGTTCCTGTTGCTGCTTCACAAGAGTCTCTCCTGCTCATGGGAGACAGTTCTCCATGAACTTCTCCAACATTGAGTCCATCCCATGGGCAACAGTTCCCCAAGAACTGCTGCAACGTGGGTCACTCTTCCACAAGGTGCAGTCCTTCAGGCACAGCCTACTCTGGCATAGGTCCCCCTCCTCACAGGATCATAAGTCCTTTCAGGCAACCTGTTTCAGTGTGGGCTCCTCTTTCCACAGGTCTTCAAGCGCTACCAGGACCTTGCTCCAGCACAGGTTTCTCACAGATTCACAGCCTCATTCGGGCATCCACATGCCCTGGTGTGGTTGTCCTGCACAGGTGGATCTCTGCATCCCCTTGGTCCTCCAGGGGTTGCAGGGGAACATGTGCTTCACCATGGTCCTCACCATAGGGTGCAGGGGAATGTCAGCTCTGGCATCTGGAGCACCTCCTCCCCCTCCTTTTCCACTGACCTTGGTGTCTGGATAGTGGTTCCTCTCATGTGTTCTCACTCTGCTCTTCTCTGAGAGCAATTACTTTTGCACAGTAACTTTTTTCCTTCTTAAATATGTTATCACAGAGATGTTATCACCATTCCTGATTGGCTTGGCCCTGGTCAGTGGTGGGTCTGTCCTGAAGCTGACTGGCATTGGCTCTGCTGAATGTAGGGGAAGCTTCTGGCAGCTTCTCACAGAAGCCACCCCTGTAGCCAATCCACTACTAAAACCTGGCCACAAAAACCCAATACAGACCACTGATTATAAAGACAATACCAGCAAGATTAGACTATTTAGTTGTACTACATTGGAAAACAGAGAATTAGTTCATCATTACCTTAATGTTTTCTCCTATGCACCCTTCTTTTTCGCTTAGCCTGAATTGTCATATATCCATCCCTGGCACCTTCAGCATAGCCAGAAAATTCCTGAGTGACAGCTACTGTGCAGGCGCACAAATGCAAGAACCTTGCAATACGTTTACTAAACCTGATTTTCGAGTCTGAAAAAGCCAGTTGTTCATGGTCATCATGCGAAGGAGGGCTGAAGCATACAGTTACATAATAGATTGACACTACTCATCCCATGTACAAAATCACAGCTGGGAATGTTGTGATTTTTTAACTTTCCACTCCATGTTGTTTCCATGCTTATGCTGAGTTACCTCATGTCCCCCTCTTTAACTTTGAGTGTAACCAGAATACACTTTCTGCCCATAAATACAACTGCGTAAAGTGATGAGGGACTTGGTGATAGCACATGCACTCTCTGTGCTTAGCAGGAGGGAAATAAGATCCAAAGAGTTATGATGTGTATGGGTGGGGATGAATTTTACCATCTTACTTGAGAAGTGGGCCCACAAGAACCTCATGAAGTTCAACAAGTCCAAGAGCAACATGCTGCACCTGCATTAGGGCAATTCCAGACATGAGTACAGACTGGGAGTCTCAGTACAGTACAATACAGACTCATTGAGAGAAGCCCTGTGGAGAAGCACGTGGGGGTTCTTGTGGATGAAGAGATGGATATGAGCCAAGTATGCCCACACAACCCAGAAATCCAACCACATCCTAGGCTACATCAAAAGAATTTTGTGGCCTGCAAGTCAAGGTAGTTGATTTGCCCCTCTACTCTGCTCTCGTGAGACCCCACCTGTAGTACTGTGTCCAGCTCTGGAATCCTCAACACAAGAAGAACCTGTTGGAGCAGGTACATCACCACAAAGATGATCAAAGGACTGAAGCACCTCTCCTGTAAAGACAGGCTGAGAGAGCCAGGGTTCAGTCTGGGGAAGAGAAGGCTTTGGGGAGACCTCATTGTGGCCTTCCAGTACCTAAGGAGGGGAGAGGGACCTTTTATTTGGGTAAATAATGAAGGGGCAAGTGGCAATGGTTTTAAACTGAAATATGGCAGGTTTAGATTAAATGTTAGGTAGAAGTTCTTTCTCAGAGGTTGGTGAAGCACTGTAGTTTCCCAGAGAAGCTGTGGATGCTCCATCCCTGGAAGCGTTCAAAGTCAGGCTGAATGAGGTCCTGAGCAACTGGATCTAGTGAATAGCAACTCTATCCTTGGCAGAAGGGTTGGAACTAGATGATCTTTAAGGTCCCTTCCAACCCTGACCATTCTATGTGATTCTATCTCTAAAGTAAGAGCTACCCCTCAAACAGATTTTGGCAGCCTAATGGCCAAATCAATTCTTGATATAAATTGTCTATAATCTTCCACTGACAAGGGTATCTCACCTCCTGCAAGACTGCCCCAGCCACCTGGCTGTAGCAGCTCTGAAGACAAGGCAAGGGAGAGGATCTGTCTCCTTATGAAGAACAATTGTGCTTGCTATTTTATGTGAAATATTTTCTCTCAATTATATCACCCTGAGTGCTCCCAAAGAGGAGGATGAGTCATCTAAGACTTTTATTCTTAAATCTCCCCCAGAATAAATAAGCCAAAGGATTGAATATGTGCCTACACAAAGAGCTGAAGTTCTCTAAAGCTGAATTTCTAAGTCACTCACATGTTTTTGAGAGTTTTCTTTATGCCGTCTGTAAATTAATGTCATTTGTTCAGAGTAAAAAGAGTGGTGATAATCCATAATACTGGGAATGTTTCTGATTCTTCTAATGCCATAATTATTAGAGTATCCTTAAGCACTTATGCTTTGCTGAGAACATTTTCTCTTCTTATATTTTAAATGTCAAGTAGTCCACATTTAAGTATTCAAGAAATACTGTTATCAACGAACTAGATATAGGAGGAAATGGTCGCTTTATAGAACAGACTAAGATGACTTACAGACTTATGTGATACATTTTATCTTACTGGCATTTATAAAATGGTGCCCTCATCCAGACAGTCTTTGTACAGTCTTTACCTATTAGAATTTTTCCCACATGTGTAATCTTTATGATGAAAGCACATTGTTCACAAAACTATTGTCAGTAAAACCCACAGTGATCTCAAAACTTCAATTCACTTCCCCTCAGTTTTCTCAAGAGTCTTTCTTTCTTCATAACCAGAGCTAGGAGATTTAGGTTATTGCAATAAAGTAACTGAGAAAGAGCAATACATTGATTAATGTAAATCCCTGTACTTTGCTCGGCTAATAAAAGCTGCCTGCAATTCAGAGTAGGGGAATTTGCATACTATGCTAAATGTCTAAGATATAACTTAGTTCTATCATTTTGCAAATATAAGTGCAAAAAATGGAGTGACTAATAGTTAAGTATACATACTCTGCTGCAAGGCTGAATCAGTCAAAAATGTAACAGCATTTCTGAATTCTGACTGGCTGAAAAGTTTCCAATTTTGAAGTAATAATTCTTGGATAGTTAAAATATGCAGAAATTCAGAACAGGAAGAGGAGGAACAGTGCCTGAAACAGTTTTCTGTGACCTTCCTGGAAGATAATTTTGTCACTATTCTTACTGCAAAATGACGATAACAATTGTTCACCTTATAATGATGTCTGGGCCCTTAAACCGGTAAGGACATCTGAGATCCTTAAATGATAGAGATAAGTTGGAAGTCTTAGGTGCTGTAACAATGATGATGAGTATTAGGACTGTGTTAAAAATTGCAGTTATTCATAATTTCATTTAAGTTTTTATCTTAGAAAAACTATGTTTTCATGACATTTGGAAATTAAAATGAATTTTGGCCATTTTTGGAGCTTGTATTAATTCGGGTTTTAAATGTTATGGTATGGACCAAAGTGTATCACAGCAATGAAAATTTTCTTATTCTTTACTCATATCCCATTTAGAGCTCATTAAATGGTATGTTAAAGTAAACATTCACTAGGCATTCTAGATAGTCTAACTGTAAAGTGAACCTTACTCATCTCAGATCCAATTGTATGATAACTATTGCTGCGAAGATGTCAAACCTCTCATTCATGATATAACAATGGGATCTAGTAAACGGATAATTGTGTTGACTTCTGTATGAGATTTTCCTGGTATTTACACAAAATTGTCGCAGTATAAGACTCTTGCCTGAGAATACATCAACAATATTGATAATTAATAAGACTGTATGATTCAGCCTGAAGTTGCCTGGTATCTAGACTGCAGAAATTCAAGGAAGCGTTGCCTACAGGAGATTCTCCCCTCACTTATTCACTTGTTTCAGCAGCAGAACAAATAGCCAAGCTCACAAAATGTCATTGGGCACATTAGCAAACACTAAAAGAACCTGTTTCAGGAAATTGTGGAGAAACATTGTGGTTTCTGCCACTTACTTAGTTGTTAATGCCCTATGTTTTAAGTCAGACTTGCTCTGCATGTATTTTTCAGTTTTCAAGACGGCAATCATGATTTCAATGCCAGGGGCTATAATGTATCACAATTAATTTTCCTTTTCTAGAATTGTCCTATGCCTCGCTCTAGAGGGACTTTTCACACTTTATGCTTCCACAGTCCAAGTTTATAAGCATCTTATTGAAAAAGGACTTTGAATTCTCAAGATGGAGCACTGTCTGAGCTCACCAAGAGGGGAAGGAAAGGGTTGGAAATCAGGAGAATCAAAGGTATATGTATATAGCATAGCGCCCATGAAATACCATCCACTGGATCATAGTGCTGCTGTTTGTCAATGACATGTCTACAGCAGGTCAAAACTGTCAAATATTTTGCTGTCAGTGTCACACTTTAGCTTCCTCTTGCTTGATACTTTCCAAGAGAAAATGGCAGACCCAAACAGGGCATTACCATAAGCAACACTCACAGCGTTAGTGTGTTGTGGTTCGAAGAACACTCTGTGAAGCAGCAGCAGAACCTGGAGAGACACATACCAGTGACTCTTCCTCCAAAGGCCTGAGTATAAAATTCACATGGTGATGTCAGAGCTTTAAACAGTCTTCTTTTTCAGCTGAAGAATTAGCAGTTAGAAATGATAAGGGAATTTAAACTCTAGGGTTGACTTTTTTCTCACTGTTTGTGAAAAGACATAACCATATACGTAATGATGATAGAAAAAAATCACTAATAATTTTACATAGCAAATGCGTAACGACATTGTGTGAAAGTGAGAATGGGAGCAGATTGTAAGGAGGATTAGAGGATACAAATGTTGAGTATGAGAGGTTTAATTCCTTGTCACATGTCTGTCTGGTCTATGCTTCCAGCCAGGGTAAATTATAAGAAATAAAGATCATATGAAATAGGGTTCTTTATTATAAACTTTCCATTCTGGTGCTTTGCAATAGCCAACAATGTAAGTACAATACTAAGAGACTTTAAAAAAATCTTATGATGAAGCATCTCTCTGTAACTTTTTTTTTTCTAAGTTATACTGCGGGGGGGAGGGGGTAGAGGGAAATTTTAGAAAAAAATACACCTGCAAACAGTGAAAGACAGTCATCTTTTAATTTGAATTCCACACAGTCAGAAATTATGTTAGCTGCAGAAATCCTTACAGATGCAATTCTTGCAATTCTGACATGATGAAGCCAGCAGATTTGCAAGATTTTTAAAGTTCTCTTTTTTTTTTTTTTTAGTTAAAGATATATATATATTACTATAAGAAATTTAATAGATATGGATCTGTAAGTAAGACTATGATAAATAAAAGAATTATAAATTATGAAAAGCACAGTTCAGGTATAAAACACTTACCTTTCAAATTTTTGCTGGTTTTCTTACTTTTTTTTTT
>VWZD01010405.1:31203-71507 GCA_013396695.1 Sakesphorus luctuosus | reverse complement strand
AAAAAAATCACTAATAATTTTACATAGCAAATGTGTAACGACATTGTGTGAAAGTGAGAATGGGAGCAGATTGTAAGGAGGATTAGAGGATACAAATGTTGAGTATGAGAGGTTTAATTCCTTGTCACATGTCTGTCTGGTCTATGCTTCCAGCCAGGGTAAATTATAAGAAATAAAGATCATATGAAATAGGGTTCTTTATTATAAACTTTCCATTCTGGTGCTTTGCAATAGCCAACAATGTAAGTACAATACTAAGAGACTTTAAAAAAATCTTATGATGAAGCATCTCTCTGTAACTTTTATTTTTCTAAGTTATACTGTGGGGGGGAGGGGGTAGAGGGAAATTTTAGAAAAAAATACACCTGCAAACAGTGAAAGACAGTCATCTTTTAATTTGAATTCCACACAGTCAGAAATTATGTTAGCTGCAGAAATCCTTACAGATGCAATTCTTGCAATTCTGACATGATGAAGCCAGCAGATTTGCAAGATTTTTAAAGTTCTCTTTTTTTTTTTTTTTAGTTAAAGATATATATATATTACTATAAGAAATTTAATAGATATGGATCTGTAAGTAAGACTATGATAAATAAAAGAATTATAAATTATGAAAAGCACAGTTCAGGTATAAAACACTTACCTTTCAAATTTTTGCTGGTTTTCTTACTTTTTTTTTTTTTTTAATGCAATTTTGGCCCAATTCCCTCCCACCGAATTTCTGATTTGGAAAGCATGGAGAGAAACTGTAAGACGGTGCTGTGTTTCAGGTAAAACCACAACATTTTTCACATATATTTGTCACTTCATCTCTTCAAAACAGCATTCAGTGCATGTTGAATAGTTGGGGCAGTGAACCATTGAAAGCTTTCCTGCAATGGAGATGGTTTTCCCTAACAGTACATTAGATTAATTCTGACACAAAAGAAGAAAAAGCAATTTTATTGTCTTTTGCTCTCAGCTATTTCATGGTGTTATGGAAATATCTGTGAGTTTTCACAGGCATATTTCCTTTGTTGATGGCAAGATGAAGTAATAACGAGAGTAATTTAATAAATAATGATGTACAGTACTCTGACCTGCATCTCAGCTAACAGCAACACATAACAATATTTAGACAAGAAGGTTGAAGATAGAGAACTGTGGCTGGTGCCTAGGTTGAACTGGAGGAAAAGGAAAGTAAATAGAGAAATAGCTGGCAGAAGGAAAACCACAGAGATTTCTTTTAGGACACTGGGTGGGGATAATGGCTAAATAAATGTGAGAGTAGCCTTTTTCAACACAGCATTGTTGTAAACAGCTTTAGAAAGCAGAAATATGTTTCTGACAGTAACATACCTGGAAAGTTTATGTGCCGTACTTTTAGAGCTGCAAGTCAGAATACAAAAGTCTTCAAATAAGTGCTTATTGAGAGAAAGAGTTGCTTTGTATTAGCGCTTTTGTGAAATGAAGGTTTGCCCCAAAGGGCAAAATGTAATTGGCATCTTTCACAACCAGGATCATTCTTTCTTTGCCTAGAGCTATTCTTCATGTTTGCTATTGATTGTTCTTTAAGGGAAGGAATAGCAATAGCAATCTAATGTCCTACCTTACAACATCTAGGAGATAAACTGACGGCTTGATGGAATTAAAGCATAATTTAGACCTAGATTCTGGCAGAGACTCACTGTTTTGATAGTTCGTTCCCTTTGTTCCTGCAAAAAATGCATGCAAATTTTTATCACTCTGAGTAGGTAATATATTTAACACAGAATATAATTCAGACTTTGTTACATTAAGCAACCAACAAGGTAGTGGCACCTTTCTAGAGGATTGTTAAGGAAAATTCCCTGTCTGACCATGCAGGAGCCACTGTGGCCATCACACTTACACCAGCTGAGCTGGGACCAAGGTCCCTTCGCAGCAGATAGTTCCTGTGAGCTGAATGTCCCACTTGAATCCCTACACAGCCCACACTCACACTGTCAGACCAGGTTTCCTCACCTGCTCAATCCCAGATCTCCCACAACAGTCTCAGACCTTTCAATCCTTAAAATAATTTAATCATTGTGCAACAACAAAATAGCAGCTTGAGCTGGTGCCTCCAAGGAGAGACCCTAAACAAAGGCAGTTTATCCACTCACAGTCTAAGTCCAGGAAAGTATGGAATCCTCAGCTCCTGCTGTGTCTCTCAGTGTCCAGTCCTCTGGCTGGGCCACAGGTTCATGTGACCTTTGTTATGCCAAGGGTCGGCATCAGGATTTCTAGTTTGAACATATCTCCAGTAGGTATTGTCAGAGGATACTTAGGATTCACTAACTTCTTTAGAAATGCTGCTAGAAATACCAATAATGCTAGTGTTCTATTCAGATTTACTTAATGAGTTGCAAGAAATCTGGTGGACTAGAGGTTTCTATTAGGTAGGATAGAAACAATGAGGTGACTACAGACTGACACAAATCTCACAACACCTCTCTAAATTGAAGAGAAATGAATTTTGCTCTTTGATAAACAGAACAGTGGTTGGATGGTCACTTCTAGAGTGAAGTGGTCAATGGCCCAGAGTCCTGATGGACATCATTGACAAGTGATGCCCCTCAAAGGTCTTTACTGGAACAATGCTATTTAAAATCTTCATGAATGACGTAGATGAAGGGATTGAGTGCACCCTCAGCAAATTTGCTGATGACACCAAGCTGAGCGGTGCAGTTGACACATCTGAAGAATGGGATGCCATCCAGAGGGACCTAGACAAGCTTGAGAAGTGGGCCCATGAGGTTTAAGAAGTGGTTCTCATGAGGTTTAAGAAGACCAAGTGCAAGGTGCTGCACCTGGGTTGGGGCAATGCCGGTATCAACATAGGGAGGATGAACTGTCCAAGCAAAGCCCTGCCAAGAAAGGCTTGGGAGTTCTGGTGAATGAGAGGCTGGACATGAGCCATCAGTGTACACTTTCAGCCCAGAAATCCAGTTGTGTTCTGGGCTTCATGAAAAGCAGTGTGGCCAACAGCTTGACAGAGGGGATTCTGCCACTCTACTCTGTTCTGGTGAGATTCTACCTGGAGCACTGTATCCAGCTCTGGGGCCTCAGAACAGGAAGCACATTGACCTGTTGGAGAAGTCCAGAGGAGAGACACCAAGATGATTAGAGGACTGGGACACCTCTCATACAAGGAAAGGTGGAGAGAAATGTGTTTGTTTAGCCTGGAAAAGGGAATGTTTCAGGGTGACCTAATTATGACCTTACAGTTCCTGAAGGGAACCTACAAGGAAGATGGAGAGAGAATTTTTGCAAGAGGATGTAGTGACAGGACAAGGAGAAATGGATTCAAACTAAAAGAGAGTAGGTTTAGATTAAATATTAGGAGGAAGTCCTTTGCTGTGAGGGTGTTGAGGCACTGGAACAGGTTTCACAGAGAAGTTGTGGATGCCCCATCCCCTGAGATGTTCAAGCACAGGCTAGATGGAAGTCTGCGCAACCTGGCCTAGTGAAAGGTGCCTCTGCCCATGCCAGGGTGGTTGGAACTATGTGATCTTTAAGGTTGCTTCCGACCCAAACCATTCTATGATTCTGTGATTCTATAAAAGATTTCTAAAGGACCAATTCCTATGGTGTTTTGTCATACTTCATTTACTACTTATCACATCATCTCCCTAGGAAAGTTCAAGAGGATTTTTTGGAACTCAAGAAATAACTAAGATTTTTACTAAAGATACGTAATGGAAGTTTGCTTGGTAGCTCTGTGTTGACATCTTAAGATCCCAAGGGAAAAAAGTTATGCTGTATTTTTAGGAGGCAATACACAATAGTAAAATCTTTTCTACTTTGTTCTTTGATCAAAAGGAAGAAAAAGAAAAATTTTCTTTAAAAAATGTACTTCTCAATCAAGGAGATATTTATTGCATGCTAGAAAAACAAAACAAAACAAAACAAAAACAAACCCCAGACACTAAAATTTATGACGTTTTAAAAGCCATTGAAATAGAGGTAGCAGGATATAAACTTTTCCCATTTGTTTATACCAATACAAAGCTGAAAATCCTAGGAGAATTACCTGCAGAGTCACCTTCATTTTTAAGAGACTTTATGAAAGCAATATTTCATCATTTTTGTACTGAGACATCTATTTCATGGTGCAGAAAGTCAATTGTCATAAATTGGAATCCATATGTGCATTCATACCCTCCTGACACAGAACAAGGTCTGATTTTTTATCTCCGAACCTTCTGTTGTTCAGTGAGTTTTAGAACTGTGGAATTCAGGTTGACCAAACCAAAACTAATTTCATATTTCTATATAATCATAACAGAAACAAGAAAAATCATGACTTAACTAGACAAATAACATGGAACAGATTTGGTATGCGACATTTGAGAAAAGTCAGGGTTATAAATGAAATGGATTTGCTCATTTTAATAGACCCAAGATTCTTCACAATCAGTACAATATTTGTTTAAGAAATAAAAACCTGATAATTATCAATGGGAGTTAAATTAAACAGTGAACTGAAAAAATATTACAAATGCTGGCTTTATGCAGACTATAAGGTTCTTTCTGAATATATTTCACCTGAACATGTTCTAAAAGAAACTCTCATTATATTGTTTCTCTCAGAAATTATCATTTTGAGAGTTAAATCTTGCCATCAGCTTAATTTTACTTAATTCATGTAGCAGACACAGTGGAATGGAGTAATGTCTCCTGCCTCCTGTTTTGAAAATGCTATCCCTTTTCTTTGGGATATTCAGAAAAGAGGTCATTAACAGGGTAGAGAGGGAACCATCAGGTCTGACTCAAAAAACAGGTTTCAAGCATTTAATGTGTTCATGCCAAAAGTAAGTGAGGAATAACAATGTCTTCTATAGTCTTGGGAGTTAAAAGAGGATTTTATTACAAAACCCTAATGTAAATCAGGCTTCATACACGTTACTGTAATGGAGAAATACTAGTTCACTGCAGCTGAAGACATGTTCTACAAACGAATGTAGCATGTGAAATACAAATCAATTTTCCATGTCCTCTTAAGTCCTAGAAGTTTGAGAGTATTTCAGAAATCAATCTAGGATCAGCTCCTCTCCGGAGAGACTGATTTCCTATCAGGGGAACACTGAACTCTAACAAAAGGTGAAAAGGATATAATACTGTCATTCTCTCTGATTTATGGTTTTATCATTAAATAAAACAGACAACAGTGCAGGATTACTGGCATTTCTATATTCCTGTCTCCAGCATGCTCCCGGAGGAGGCTTGGCTAGAGGAATGCTCAGGCAGCCCCCAGCTGTTGCTCTGACCCTGACTGGGAGGAAATTGAATACAGCTCAGAGAGGTAGTGTAGGCACCTGGCTGCATGTGATGCCATCTCAGTGTCAACATAATGCTGTGCAAGTGGCCCCTGGCCTGTTATATTTAGAGAAATGCTATATTTTGAATAACAGCCATTGAAAGATGTATAACATTTCATAGCTGCATCTTCACCCTGTGAATGCAATAAATATCCCACAGGCTGTCCAAACCTGCAGAACACTAATGGCTTTAAGTGATGGGCATGGCTTTCAACTGACAGAGAGGAGGTTTAGATTAGTTGTTAGGAAGACATTCTTCACCACGAGGCTGGTGAGACACTAGAACAGGTTGCCCAGAGAAGTGGTGGATGCCTTGTTCCTGGAGGTGTTTAAGGCAAGGTGGGATGGTACTTTGAACAACCTGGTCTAGTGGTGGGTGTCCCTACCCATGGCAGGAGCCTTAGAAGGAGATGATTGTTAAGGTCCCTTGCAATCCAAATCATTCTACAACTCTGCGATTCTTTGAAAACCATGTTCAGACTTGTTTTAGTGTACGTCAGGCTAGAAGCCTTGCTTAGAAATTTGGAAGTCCTGTGCTCAGGAAAGTAGGTAATTTTTACACACGAGAACTACCCAGATATTTAAAGTGTATATAATTTTAACTTTTAAAGCATGTGTACTCTGCACAAAATTTCATTCTTTTTAGCAATCTTCTGGATTTCAAAAGTGAACAGTTCTGAGTAATAAACAGATTTTCACCACATAATGCAAAATAAATAAAATATTAGTTATGAAAAATATCCTGTTTTGGACCATTCTTTCAAGCTAAAGAAGTTTCTTGAGAAAGAACACTGACATGGACTTTGCTGATTATGTTTCCTACCCACTGATGTTATATACTCTGTCCTTTAAGTCTCAGATGCCAAGAATGATCCTGGAAGTCAGCTATACCTTATCTATAGTTCTTGGTTTTCCTCAGACTTTCTGAGCCTTCTAGGAGGATGCATGGGTGAAATTATGCTGGAGCTGAGCATATAAAATATGCTTACAAAAACATAATAATTTTAGGTTAAATAAACCAATGTTTTCTAGTTTTATGTTAAACAGATATAATTTTAGAAAAAAAATCACCAAGAAGATATCAAAACAACTAGCACTTGTACATTTACACAGCATCTTATTTTTATAAAGTGTTCTATACCTCCTTTTAAAGACACCTGTCATGATATTTATTTATGAGACTAAATTATCCTATATGCAAGAAGTATTATTTTCATAATGAAGGTAGAGCATTACAAGGAACTTTTTTACTAAATTAAAGTAAAATTAAAGGAAAATGTTATATAATTTTATGGCTAATTCAATAGAGTCAAGTAAAACAGCAAAGCATTTAATAGATGCAGAGACAAACAGAATATAACAAGTCAAAGGATTTAATAATTTATATGGAATAATTCTCAAAAGAACTACGATTTCATCTGATATTTTTTTCCAGATTATATACTGAGGAGTAACAGAAGAAAGTAAAGATTTCTTCTTAGTATTGTTACTGCCAATTTCATACCTTTAGCATTAGCTGCCAAAATTAAAGCTTGACTGAATCTCACACTGGACCTCGATGATGTCAGACTTGCATAATCCTACAATTTTCATGTACAAGACAACAGAAATAACAAGTTATCACTATTGTCTGAAACTCAGACTAAAAAAGCTTTCTGGATTTGCCCATCATAAATAATCAGTTCTGAAATACCATTAAAATATTTAAAACCATATGCTTTTAATGGCAAAAAGGTGGTCCTAAAACAAAAAAAGGGGCAATTCTACATTGAAATAGAAAAATATTTTAGAACATACTGGAAGCACTGACACAAGACATTAATGTTTTTAGAAAAATGTTATAACTATTTATATAGAGAGATTTTCAAGTATTGTAGGGCCACAATAAAAGCTAAATTGAGTCCAAAGAAAGGTCTAAGGAAAAAATTCTCTACAATGGTTTTGCATCGGTCATGAATCTAGAACAAAAATACTTCCTTTTTCTTTTCTCGAACTATGAGTAAATCACACATGGTGATTTAGGACTCAGATTGCAACTGTCTCTTGAAATTCCTCTTTGTATTGCCGGTAGCAAAAAAACCCCCAACTTTGCTTAACCATCCATGTTTTTGGTTGTTGTTGTTGTTGTTTTACATAAGCAATGTTTTCCTTACATTGCAGTTCTTTGTGTTTTCTTGGTCATGTTCCAAACCCTCACAGGTCACAGATTTCTTTTCTATACCAGCTGGATTCAAGTTAAGTTTTACAAGACATAGACTTCACAACTCTGTTCACTGCAAATGAAAACATTTAAAAGTAGACAAGTTTCTTCAATGATCATTTGTACTTTCTGTACACATATTAGTAAAGTTAAAATCTGAATAATAAGTTCTTATTTCCACAAGGAATAGCTTTATGAATGTAAAGTCAATTCAAAACTTTACCTATACAGTATAGAGTAAAAAATCTGTTATGGGACTAGTTTGCTAGTATTGATCTGGGTTTGAGATATGTTCTGACTCTATTACACCTGTACAATATGTTATTTATGGTAACGTCTGCTTTCTGCTTGTATGAGTCCCATTCTATTATCCCAATTCCCTCTGGTTTCAAAAGTTAAAAAATGTTTTCAATGGTGAGTTGAGAGTATTATTTATAATTTTCTGGAGGCAAACTTACTCTTATTGTAAGAAAAAATGTTGCAAAAAAAGACCAAAAGGGGAGTTTACTGCTGTAAATCAGAGGATGACCAATAATACATGGGAATCCTGTTGCAGGAAATACTAGCCTATGTGGCCTAGGTATATGGGGACTGTACTCACCTTGTACTTCTATGAGACTGAACCATGAGTTTAAGCATCTGGAATAATGAGGCTTCCTTAAAATGGAGCCTAAATAGCTAATAAAAGCACAGTACTCAGAATCCATCAAAAGATGTATAGGATTTTAAAACTCATAGTTCTCACAGAAACAACAAAAAAATCATTTCATAGCTCATTATAATCTTTGAATCAGCTTTTACTATCTCACAGGTTTCAGAGTTCTCATCTGTACAAATAAATAAAATAGGGTCAGGTCTGAGGCAGCATCACAATTATAGTCTATAATTGTATCATGGTTACAGTCTATTATGGCTGCATGCTCAGTCATTGGCATGGTCCTTTACTGCCCTGGCCAATGTCAGGTGGCATTCTGCCTTCCTCTGCCTAAGCAGATACTGGCACAAATAGCACTTCAGGAGGTCATACCACACAGGCAATTTTGGTGTTGCCCGCTTCTACTGGGGGAGGAGAGAGTACGGGTATATGAATGTGTGCTAGGCTATGTGATTTTGATCTCAGAGCCAGTGAAAAGATCTTGACATCCTATACTCAGCTCCAGAGACCAATGAATGATCTCCATCTTTACAGGGAAGAATTCTTTTGGCTCCTCAAATGCTAATAAAGCCCTTTTTTTTCAAATTTCTTACTGATTCTTGAAAATATAACTAGCTATGTTTTCATGGGTCTTTTGCAGGAGCATAAGAAGTTTCAACCTCAGTGCCATGCCCTACTGCTTTTAATACAACTTGGTAGCTACATGTTACAGACCAATAAATGGAAAATTAAATATGACTATCCTAACAACAATGCTATCACTTAAAGATCATCTGGGAAAAAATCAGTTTTTCTGAGGATTTTTATAAAGCTGTGGAGATTGGAAAAGATCCATGGATCAGGCTGCACTTCTCTAACATGTGAAGAGAATGCATTATTTTAGGAGTCTTGGCTGAAAAGCATGATGTTTGAAGAGGGACAAGTCTGAAAATTAATTTCAATTTTGAATAGAGGATATGACACTTCTATCAAAAAGGAAGGCTATGTATTTTTATTAATGGTGCTTTAAAATGTTATGCTATAGTGTAATTTATTCAATTGTGATAAATTCCCATTTGCCAAATCATTCTATCAAAAAGAATAGTCTTTTTTTTTCTTCATTTAAAGTGAAGGAGATATGAAAAATTATCAGATTTGGTAAAAAAGCAGGAATTCTATTTAATTAAAAACTCTAAGTTTAGAAAATGTTCTTTTGTGAATGGCTGAGATCCAGCCCCTGTTATGTAGGAAACATGAAGAAGGTTTCAATGGACGAGCATATGTTGAACAAGTCCCAGAGAGCACCAATTGTTTTAGCTGTTGTTCCCACATAGAGATCAATTCTCCTGCTGCTGTCTAAGAAGTAAAATGTCAATTTGCTGTTGGGCAAGATAGGGTTGATGGCACTTTACATATCTGTGGAATGATGGCACAGAGCATAAAGTTATTCATGCAACTTTTTCTTGCAATCAGTCCCATACTGTTGTTTGAGGACAGTATTCAGGTCTCTGGTGTTTCTAGTCACTTAAAAATATATTTGAATGATAAATATTTAAATACTATGACATTTTTCAACAGATAGACTGAGTGAATTCAGTTAACTATGGGTTAGTTCAAGGCATAGACATATAGCATAACAGATTATTATATAACATATTAGTTTAAAGAGGAGAAGGTTAATGACCTTCTTTTTAACAGTTGAGAAAGGCCTTTGCAGCCTCACAAAGTCCTTACTCTCAGTGTGAAAGACAGCAAGCCTCTTCTGTCTCTATGAAATGGAAGGATTTCTCTGGAGTTTACTCCACCACCAGGGTGCAGGGGCAGTACAGCACACTATTGCCACTGCTTGACTTGCTCAGCTGCAGGCTGAGCTCGCAGTGGCAGAGCCAGCTGTTTGCTGCATCTGATGATTAATCCTCATCTGAGATTCAGAGGCATTTCAAACATGTCAGGAAGCTTTTTATCCAGTCTTCAATATCCCAAAGGGTGCAGAATTTCGGAGAAAGCAGACAGAGGTTCCTTGTAGTTAACAGGACTATAGTACCACACTTTTCCCTCACTTGAATATAACTTACTATTACCATTACTTATACAAGTTTAGATGAAATACTTCTTAAACACCTTGGAGAACGGGAATGTTGGAACAGCATGATCAATGCTTGCATTACAGTGTTGTGGCAGGAACACAGTGTGGCAGAATGCAGCCTGGTTGATGGATAACGGCAGTCAATCACTTTCTATCATTCCTAGTACATCAGACTAAGCTCACACATTAGACCCTAGAAGATCTTGCAGTCCACATTTTCATCCCTATTCTAGCAACATGTAATATATAACAGTTAAATTTCAATTTAAATGATTTTTTAAATTTAACAAAATCATTGCATCACTCACCTTGTAACATACAATATCCCACAAGAAAAGGTAGGGGCTTTGTCACAGTTTTGCAGACAAATCTTTCATAGTCAATTTATGGTCATTTGTTGTGACACAGGCATTGCTGCATGACCTATATTGCTGCTTTCTTCCACATCCAGTGTGTTTCTGAGTCGACCTCAGATTTGTGTAGTAAAATAAAACAAGACAAGCTATTTTAGTCAAATATATCATCTTAGTAGCCCTTGACTACAATAAATTTGAATTCTATTTTTCTGAACCAGGTTTGTATGTAGCTTTATTGTGTGTTCTCCAGTGCTTCTTCATTGCTACTTCCTCTACTAACACCAAAGGTCTTCTGAAACCTGCTAGTGGCTTCCTTGCCCTCTTCATTTTTGACTAAATCTATCACTAGATATAGGTGAAACATGATCAGTTTCTAATTACGCTATTTATGTTTTAGTCACTGGGTTGTTCAGTTCTATTTCATGCCTATATTATATGCCAGTTCTGTTCTGCTGTCTTTATTTTGTCAGCACTTTCATAAGCATACCCTAGATTTTGTGTCAAAACCATGAATGAACCTATAAAGTAAGATAGATCTTAAGACCAGTATTAGGGAAAATCTATTTTAATAGATGTTTTTAAATCCCATTTGACATTTCCATAAACCATTAAAAATAGTAAATAATTTTAAAAACACACATTTGATCCAAAATATTTATAAATTCAGTAGTTATATACATGATAAACTTCTAAAATATCAGATTGTTAGAATAATTTAAATTCGTCTTTCAGCCCCTTTAATTGATTCAGATATCAGTAACATTTTCAGTAAAAATACTTGTCAGCAAATATATTTTGAAGTGCTTTAGTAAAGAAAAATCAAAACAAACATGTTTTTTTTTTCATTACCCTAATCAGGTCTGAGAAACTACATTCAGCCTATTCCTATATTCTCACTTCTGAAAGTGGGAATTGTACTCAAAAAGTCACAGTTAAAAGCAAACAAATTATGAAAACAGGTTGAGAGAGCTGTGGTTGTTCAGTCTGGAAAAGGCTCTGGGAAGACTTTAGGGCAGGCTTCCAATACGTAAAGGGGTCCCACAGGAAGGCTGGAGAGGGACTTCTACAAATAAATGTAGTGATAGGAAAAGGAGGAATGGCTTTATGCTGAACGACAGTGGATTTAGATTAGGTATTAGGAAGAAATTCTTTACTGAGATGCTGGAAAAAGTTGTCCAGAGAAATCTTCAGAACTTTCTTTCTGAAGTTCATGCATTCTGCCACACAACATTTGAAAACTTTTGGTAGAAGATTTGGCCTAATGAGTCTCAGTATACTGTGTAGTGTCTATTATGCTTCTGCTTTGATCCTTTTATGGGCAATATTTGTAGCATACTTACTTGTGTTACTTTTGTACACTTCTGCTTTTACCTGCATTAATCAGTTTTAGTTTTATATCTCTTTCTTTTATCTCTTCATCATTTGGTCTTGTTCTCTAATTTTGGTCACTTTGGTCAATTTTGTTCAAATCCATGTGACTTGAAGAAGAAAAGTAGGACACGATTATTTTCTTTGAATTATAAGCCCCAAAGAAGATATAGTAACATGCAGTGTGAGTAGTTCTCTTAATTTCCATATATTTTAATGTCTTTTAAAAATGTCCTATAGAGCTTTGTAACTGTCTTGGTTTGAGGAGGAAAAACCAAAAATGTTTACCCACAAGCGGGGGAGGGGGCCTCCTCCACAATAATCACGCCACTCTTTATCAAATTTAGAAGAAGGAACTTTAATACAAGAAGGATAACTGTTCTTAACTGCTATGTATATATATATATATATATGTATATATATATATATATATATGTATATTTATGTAAACAGACCAGAGCAAACCGCTTCCCCAACAAGGGAAAAAAAAAACAACCAACCAAACAACCACCCAAACAAAAAGGTTATACTTATGGCAGTATCAGTGTTACAGTCCGGGGCAGCCTGCAGTCAGCAGTGAGGCGCAGTCCGGGCAGGCAAGCAGAAGCCAGCGGCGAGGCGCAGTCCAGCAGCAAGTAGAAACTAACAGCGAGGAGCAGCCCCGGCAGGGAAGCAGGCAGGCCAGCAGACAGAAGCGAGGAGCCGTCCCCCACGAGCAGGCCAGTGGCAGGCAGAAGCGAGGAGGAGTGAGGCACCGTCCCGGGCAGGAGTCCGGGCAGGCAGCCGAAAACCCCCAGCCAGCAGCCGTCCCGGCCGGAAGGCAACTGACTCCCCCCCGCCTCCCAACCCCCCTTCCCCCCAGCCGTGTGTAGTCCCCAAAAACAAAAGAGACAACCTGCCCCCACCCAAGAAATCAGCAGTTAATGACTCTTTTTGTTAACTCCTAGCATGGGCAGTTAGTGGCAGGGGAGAGAATTTACATAAGAATTCCAAACTACAACAGTAACCAAATCTATAGTAGTTTAATTCTGTTTTGATAAGTGATGTCAAGCCTAAAGATAAGTATGTGGTAAAAATAAAGAAATAAATAAATTGCTATGTGCTTCTAGATACATACACCCCATACAGTGATGTCGCAGAAGTTTCTTTGATTGTTGATTTTTTCACTTTTTATAGATTTTTGAAATAGTTATTGAATGTAGATTTTAATGTACCAGTAAAAGCAACCACAGTAGTTCAATGTTTATACATGCCAACCCCATCCCATATCAACCCTTCAAAATTCCGTTAGCTGTTTAGTCTTCTTTTCAAGGTAGAGTTGCTGGAAAATGCCTCAAGGCCTGCACCAGGAGACATAAACATAGGCAGAGTGACCTCGAAGACCAGAATGCTGGAAAACCTCCAAGAACCCAATGTGATATGAGGAAGATGAAGATGATGAAAGAGGGGTCCCAAAACTCCCTCAGACTCAATTCCTGATAGGGTGCGCTGGGAGCATAATGGGGTACAACTGAGGGATGGGTCAATGGGGATTGGATGGACATTATTATAAAACCCATGAAACCAGTGTTCAGGACAGGCACATGGGTGTGTATTCCTGGTGGACCCTGAGTGCTCATTACAGCTTCTGCTCCCTTATCTTATCTCCTACTGAATTGTCCTGGAGTCTTTTTCTCAGCAGTCTTTTCAGGCAACACACACACACAGACACACACACACACACAGACAAACACATCTTTGTTCTAAAAGAAATCCAAAATTTCTCATTGACAGAATCTTTCCATGAGCAAGAACAAAGGCTGATGGGACTTTTGTGAAGATAACAGGTATAGATCTTTTGTTATGCTTACATTCAGATGCATTCACCTATATTTATGCGGTTCATCAAGACTTGTGATATCAGTGCCTTAAATTATGCTAAATACATGCAATCTGGGATTGCATGGGACATGCTGGTTGCTGGAGATAATGTACATTTTAAATATATTTGTAGCTCTAGCAATTCTTTAATTCTTTCTTACTTACTAAAAAAAATGTTAATTGGGCCTGAACTGTTACAGTGCTGTGACCCATGAGTTCACAGATTTTTCTCTCTTTTAGTTGTCTTCCTTTTTAGTATCATGCCTGTGGTCAAGAGGCTGTGATGTGCACCGGAAGAAGATTGCATTCCTGCGACACTTCCTTATGATCCTCTGTACTTGCATGCAAGAACACTTGCCTTTAAAATTCAGTATAAATATATTAGAAGAATAATTTTCAGTGAAAAGGTTAAGTCAACAATAGTTCTAAATTCAAACATTTAGGACAGAGAGTAATGAACTTTTAGCTTAAGAAAGCAATAAAATCAGTGAACTGCACCCTATGATATTTCCATTCAGCAAAAATTCCGTCATATCAGTTTTTCCTGGGCACAAGACCTTCCTTTTTTGTTATTCCTTTTCTAGCTTGAATTAGAGGGGAATTAACTAACAAGTAGCAGAGTATTTGCATACTAAAACTCTCTGATTTTTCTGGTTTCTTTTTGCTAAATGCATAAAAGCTTTCCTAACGTATGATCATGCTGTATATGTCATAAATATGCACCATATCTTATATATCCTTCAATATACTGCATCAGTTTGATATGCTTAAATGAATAGCATAGATGGTTACTGCATGAAAGACTTAATTGGAAACTAACCTTAAGGAGAATCTTTCATTTAAAAATATTATAGGGCCAGTTTACCTTTGGCAAAATCAAAGAAATATACCCACTCAACAGTGTTGCAGCAAATTGTGCTTTAAATCTAAAAATATTTAGTATGAAAAGACTATCTTTTGAGCTCTAGCATTTCCTTTCTACTGACTGAAAATTAGTTAGGAGTGAAAAATAAGTCTTCCCTTTCCTTGTGTCTCCCATAGGGCACTATCTAAAGAAAATGGTTCAATCTTCAGCAGCCAAATATATCTTTTCCTGTGGGTGAAATGTTTTATTATGGAAGTCAGGCCTGAAGAAATTAAGGAGAACGTTGAGTTATAGTGTGCATTAGTTCTAAAGGAAAGTGAAGCAATTTTTTTCCCTTTGGGACTGGCTTTAAGAGAGGGATACCAGTAACAGTAAGGTTTTTATTTCACGCAGTGGTGACAGTAGTCTTTAGTCAGTCCTTTTCATGTAACCCTTATTCCTTCTTCAATGTTCCTGTTTAGAAACCATAATGTGCAGAGATATAGGAGAATGTAACTTAGCCAGGACTTGGTTTTTTTCTCTACCATCCTGAGTTGTTGACTTTAAACACAAAAGAAGCTGTTTCTCCATGACTCAGATTAGTTTGTAAAGAAACACCTAATAACACAGTACAGTCACAGAAAAAAATTCAAGTTTCTAAGAAAAAACCTGAAATCTGAAAAACTGAATCTGACTTTCATATTCCCTAAGTGGGCATAAAGTCAAATTAGAACTCCAAATTTTGAGGGATTAAACTTCATCTTACTGAGGGAGTTAGGAGAACTGAAACATGAAGTTTGTACTTCTGTATATGCAAAAAATGTGAACAAATGAAAGAATGAAAATTCATAAATAAAACATCTTCATAATCATTTTTGTGTCAGTGTTGTACCCAAATATCTTTGTATTATTTTCCCTGAAAAATGGAAAAAAGGTGACCTTCAATTAAAAAAGACTGTGAAATTGATGTGTCTTTAGGAACATACTTTGAATTACATGAGCAGTATTTTCATAGGTAAAGAACTGCAGAGTAGTCACATTGATAGTTCCTGTTTATATTTCTTAATGATAGATATTTTAAACCAAATTTTAAAATGCAAAACTTCCAATAGCTCTCCAGCTCATAAAGCTCCCTTTCCCCCTGTATGCATTAAAAGAGTCTCATCCAACTTACAGTTAATATTTTATATTTTCCTTCTCCTGTAGGTTGAAATGCAGATTGATACAAACTGTGAGAATTTTAATGGTTTGAATTAATAAAAATGGAATGTTTGCTCCATTATCATTGAACACGGTGATTTTTAGCTCGCAGCTATCTTGAACGTACCAAGTTATATGTCTAGTCCTCATTCTCATTGAAGTCTTGTTTATGTTCCAAAAACACTCCTTCATTTTCTCATTTTAAGGTTTTTTTTTAATTTTAACCCAGAAGATGCAGAAAAGCATGTCTGTGAAAAACACAAATGAAGAAATGAAACAACAGCAGATTTACAGAGCTAACAAGCAGTAAAGCATTTTTATCCATCTTTCTACACTTTCAGCTTAAATCATACTTCATTTTTTAAAATTAGTATAAATGTATATTCTGATCATGGTGAAAAACTATCACTTTTCAGCCTTAGAAATTTTCAATAAGTTTAAAGTCTTCATGTTTTCCCTTAATGTATCTATAACACTAAGCCTGGTTTATATTCAGTATTTTCTAAATTAGTGCTGTTGTTACCTTTTGCATTTTACAAAGTTTGAATAATGAGCTAAAGCAAAGTCAGCATTGTGAAACACAATGGAAGAGAAATAAATCATTGATAACGTGTTTTGATGGGAAAATGTGCAAGAGGTATCTCATATTTGTAAAAAAAAAAAAAGTTTCAGATATTATATGCTGACGACATGCATCTTCTTGCAAATTGATAAAAATACTGTGAACACCTTTGTACCTCAAGAATATTTTGGGAAAACCCCCAAACAGCTAAAGTTAGATTTGAAAAAGTAACCTTTCCGTTACAAATTAAAGAAAAAGTAACAGAATAGATTTCTTTAACTCTCCAGAAGTTTATGCTGTTCCATGCAGCATTATAAAAGGACTATGAGAATGAGTTTTTCAATTTGGCAGAAAAACTTCAAAGTGAAGAAAAAAGGAAAAAAAAAAAGAAAAAGGTAATTTTTCTTTACCAGAAAGGAAGATTGAAAAAAATTAAATCATATTTTATGAACATATTTTCTGTTTGTCTCAAATCTCAGAAGTTTGGGACATTAAAAAAAAGAAGAAAAACAAATGAAAAGTAAAATTCATAAATCACATATAGCTACTCTTATTTCTCATCTCAATACTTAAAAGCTGACAAGCAGGATGCAATACAAACAAATGAAAACACAAACACAAGAATACTGGTTCTAGCTCTCTCCAAGTGGATTTTTCTACCTTGCTCTGAAATGCATTTGTCTCATAGCTCGTGAGCAATATGTACTAAGATAATGCCATTCTAAAAAGATTTTTCCTCAACTGTTCTTTTCTAATCTATTTCACTTCAAATAAAATTTGTATTTTTAAGCATAGGATGTATCGATAACTACAGAGTATTTGTAGTAATGTAAATGCAGAGAAAAATACAAGATATAATCTAGCATGCCTATGCCAAGGTCTCAGTGGATGAATAATTCCACTAATATAGTGGAGAGGTTTTTCACGCTCCCAGGAGCAAGGCTAGGAAAGCGGTGAGCCGCGGGCGGCGGCACTTCCTAGGATCGTGCCCCTTAGAAGCTAGGGTCGGCTCTTCCCGCTCCCGGCCCGGCGAGACCCCTCTGGCCGGAACAGACGCAGACCAGGTGGGAGTCCACGAGGAAAAAGCCAAGTTTAATGGAGCGCGCTTGCTTATAAGAGGGCGCACACAAAGTTCCTGGATGAGGGCGGGGAAGAGGGGCGGAGATGGGGAGGAGACGGGGAGGAGTCACGCACTCCATTGGGTGCATGCAAACAAAGGGGAGGAGGGAAGGGAGAAGCGGCAAGGGGACCAATAGGGAGAACGAGGTGTGTGGGAGAATTCCAGGGGTATTGTGGGAAGAAGAAACTTGGATCGTAGCCATCTTTTAAGGGTGCAGTGTCCACGTGGAAGGTCTCATGGTCCCGATCCTGTCGCTGCATGAGCTGCCTGGGGTCCCGGGCCTCAGTGTCCTCATCTGCCCGGCGCCTGTAATTCTTTCTTGGTCTGGTCTCCTCCGACACCAAGGTTGAATGAAACTGCTAGAAAGGTCTGAAGCTCTAGAAAAATTAGGCTATCACATGATTTAACCCTACCATCAACCCACACATGGTAACTCTAGGGTCACAAAGATGATTAGGGGGGTGGAGCACTGCTCCTATGAGGAAAGGCTGAGAGAATCGGGATTGTTTAGCCTGGAGAAGAGGACGCTCAAGTGTGACTTTATTGTAACCTTTCAGGCCTTCAAGGGAGCCTACAAGAAAGATGGAGAGAGGCTATTGACAAGGGCATGTAATGATAGAACAAGTGGAAATTGCTTCAAATGGAAAAAAATAGGTTTATATGAGATATTAAGAAGAAATTCTTCCCTGTAATGGTGATGAGGCACTGGAACAGGTTGCCTACACAAGTTTTGGATGCCCCATACCTGGCAGTGTTCAAGGCCAGGTTGGATGGGGCTCTGAGCACCCTGGTGTCAGGACTTAAAGAATGAAGTCAAAGAAGGAAATTCCCATAAGATAAGCTACCAAGACAGGAACTTGAGATAACAGTAGATGCAAGCAACAGGAACCAGGCTTGATAAGGCAGATCTGGGGAACCTACTCAAAGGTTTCCTCAGTGGAAAACTGTGAGAATGGAAAGCATTAATTCCAGGCCTAAATGAAGGTAAACGTTTGAAATTAGCTCACCAGACAAAATTCCACTATTCAAGCTGTGGTAAAGAAAACAACTGCTTACACTCATGCCATCCTAAACTGTGGGAATATCTGAGATGCTGTGAATATCTGGAATTGGGTTATAAAAACACTGGTACCTCAGAAGCACGAATTTGGGATCCTCATCACCAAGAAGACCAGAAGAAGAAGAAGAACTAGTGGGATGCTGTCAGAATCCATGTGTTGATGATATCTTAACCTTTTTATTTAATCTGTCTCTCTCTCATTCTCACTCTCTCTCTCTCTCTCTCTCTCTCTCTTCCTATTTCTATCTCTCTCTCTACCTGATATTTACTATTAAATAAAATCAATCATATTGACTTTGGCATATGGTCTCATTTGCATCTTAGTAGAGGCATCTTTTAATAATTGGATCCTAACACCTGGTCTAGTGGAAGGTGTCCCTGGCCTTGGCAGGGAGGTTGGAAGTAGATAATCTTTAAGGCCCCTTCCCATCCAAGCCATTCCATGATTCTATGAAGTCGTGAATTACACAAAGTGGCTACATTTTGATTAACAGAACAGAAACACACAGTATGTTTCTTTGAAGACAATTTTACTTTACTAACAATAAATTAGGTAAAATATTCTATGGTTATGCAGCGTTGGAGGGAAGGGAGAAGGGGTCTCTGCATTCCCCTTTGTCTGAGGAGGGCAGAGATAGGATACCAGAGACAAAGAGTCCAGGCAGTTCCAGGCAAGAGAGCAAGAGAGTGTTTATTCAAAACATCCACAAGGTATTATCAGGTCTCTGTGGACAGTCCCCACATCTCGGCTGGATTGTGTGGAAACTGAGGAAGAGGCAGGGTCAAAGGTCCAATGAATTTAGAACAGGGGCAGGGTAGGCCGGAGACCCGACCCTGCCTCCCCAGCCACGAGGCAGACACGTGGCTTCCCGTGGGAGGAGGCTGCATGTCCAGGGACCCCCCAAGGGTGGGGAGGCCTTACCCAACCTGGAAAGAAACAATAACATGTTCAACCTCAGGTTGATGGCTCATTAAGGGAAACAAAAAGCCTACAGGAGACACAAAGGAGACAGGATGTGGTGTAATGACCCAGCACAAACGAGAACCAGGCAGGGTAACAGAACAAGAAAAACTGCATTTTAAACTTCAGCTATGAGTCTCTGAGTTTTTTAAGGTGTTTGTTCAGCGCTGTCTTTGGAATTCATTTCAGCATCTTCCTACACATGGTTTTAATCCAGTTCAGTCATTCTTGTACTCTTGACTTTTCACTGCTAACTAGTGNAGACTACAGCCATCACCTGCACCAACAGGTTTTTTCACTTCCTTTTGCTTTGGACTTGGGGGAACCACACGGGTCTCAGCACAAGGCTAACAAACCCCTTTGGGTTTGTACCCCAGGGCACTGGGTTATACTGCTGGGTTTGGGGAGTTGAAAGCAATTTCCCTTTGTGTCAGTGTATTTACTGTATTATTATTATTAAATTGTAGCTCTGACTTATAATCTCTCTCATGTTGAGCTCATTTCTCCTGCTGGTTTACCTCTAAACCAGCCCAAATGAATGACAGTATTGGAAATAGCTCTTATCAAGCATGGAGAAGTATATCAATTGTGACCTCTTTGGAACAGATCAGTGTACTGCTACACAGCCAGAGTTGTATTGAATAATTCATGTAGCCCCTCAAAAACTTGATACGCTGATTTATAAGAGATCACAATAATAGAATAATGGTGGAATAAATCTGCTTAAATAAGACAAGGGGGTAAATTGACTCATGTTTTTTCCACCTTTCAAACTACTCTAGAAGGAGGTGTTTTGCTATTGGAATAAAGACTCTTGGGTTAGGTTTTTGGGATGAAGTTTTGGTAGCAGGGAGGGGTCCATAGAGCAGTTTTGGTAACAGGGAAGGGTCTCTGTGAGAAGACAACAGAAACTGACCCCATACCACAAACAGTTTCTGAAAGAGCCTTCCACTGGCCAAAGCTGTGCCCATCAGCCATTGGAATAATTTTTAGGAATGGGTAAAAATGCTGCACAGCAGCTGTGAGAGAAGAGTGAGGAAAAGTGAGACATATATCCCTGGAGACATCAATGCCCCAGAAGAAGGCAGGGAGAAGGTGCTCCAGGCACCAGAGCAGAAGTTCCTCTGCATCCCCTTGGAGAGGAATGTGGTGAGGCTGGCTGTCCTCCTGTAGCCCATGAAGGTCCATGGTGGAGCAGAGATCCATGCTGCAGCCCATGAATGCTCTCGTTCTGGAGCAGGTAGACACAGCAGGAGGAAGGTGCAGCCTATGGAGAAACCATGCAGAAGCAGATTTTCTGGCAAGAGCTGCAGCTCAGATTTCATGCTGGAGCAGTCTGTTCCTGAAGGATCATGCCTTATGGGAAGGATCCACGTTTGAGCAGTTCATGAAGGACTGTATCCTGTGGGAGGGATTACATATTGAGAAAGGAGTGACAGGGAGGAGTTGTTATGCACTGATGGCAAGCCCCATTCCCTATCCTCCTGTGTTCCTTGAAGGAAAGAGGTAGAGGAGTCAGGAGTGAAGGATTCAAACTTAACCTGGGAAGAAGAGGAATACGTTTTACTTTATTTTTTTTTTATTTCTCACTGTCTTACGCTGTAATTAATTACCAATAAGATGAATTTCCCCCAGTCAAATCTGTTTTGCTCAGAACTGTAAGAAATCACCCTGTCCTTAGCCTGATTCTCAAGTTCTTTAATCTTATTTTTCCCCCTCTCCTGTGGAGAAGCATCTCAGTGGGCACCTGGCAGCCAGCCATGGCTAACCCACCACAACACTGCAAAAGGAGATTCTGATCAATGATCATTTATATGTAATTACATATAAACTTTCATGAGGCATTTAAAATCGAAAACAAATTATTGTTCCATTAGGTGTAGTAAAAGCATTTATATTTCCTATTCCACTCAATATGATTTTTAAAATATATCTAGCAATACAAAATAGGAGTAAAATATGGTGCAAATTATGCGCACAATAAGGAAAGAACAAAATATTAAGAAAATTTTAGATATTTATGGTGTTATGTTAAAAAAATAGAATTAATTTCTTGGTTTCTTATAAAGGGAGATTTTTCAAAATACATGTCTAAGATACATCAAAGTATATTAAAAATACTGTGTTTCTTATTTTTCTTTTAAGTGCAGGCACATCAAAGCTTGATCTTTTTCCTTATTCTAAATTGTTTTCTTACGGAATTATCAAGGCACTATTCAGTCCACACAATATTTTTTTTCCCCTAAGAGAGAGATCCACGATTTTATTGAGCTCTAATCAATGTCCACAGGACATAATTGAACAACTAAGGACCTTTAGAAATATGCTGCCATTTCAAAACTCTCAAAGCTGTGCTTCTTTAATTCTGTTTGTGGATATCAATATGTTATGGGTTTGGGTAGGTGTGGGCCTAAATTTAGGCTTTGGATTTCAGGGTAGGCCTGAGACTGTCAGCTGACTTGAGCTGGGCTGAGCTAGCTAACAGCTGACTTCTTCTAACCAGTGGTATTCCATACCATATTCTGGCATCATCTCAAAGTGTAGGAGCCAGTGTGAGAGTGGCTTGGTCAGTTCCTTCAAGCTGTGGGCCCAGTAGGATGCACTGTGCCGTCCCAGGAGGGACAGGAGGCCCAGGCCCAGCACCAGATTACCACTGTGTTATCTTAGGGAAGTAAAATGTTTGTTCTTAGCCTTTCTCTCTGCTTGGGCTCTGGGGAATTGAATTCTCCAGAGTGCTTTGTAGTTAGAATGATGAGATTTGTGTTCGATGGGGAGTGGGGAGTTATTTCTTGTTATTTCTAACTTGTGTAAGTGTATTTTATTGTAGGGCTTTTTTTTTTATTTTCTCTTTTCTGTATAAATATATATAATTAGTTTGGGTTTAAACCTGTTCTGAGTTTCCAGTTTTTTTCCTTTCTCCCTTGGGAGAGGGAGGGAGGTTTTGACTCTGTATTGGGCAGTTGGCATTTTGCCAGCTCAACCCAAGACACAATGAAGCAGTGCTATGTGTAATAAGAAGCTTTGTAGAACATCAGCTGTTGAATCCATTTGTATTTTTATTGTTTATCTCACTGGAAGAAAGGCATTAATTTACTAACAGAAATACACTCTAAAGTATGTGCACTGTAGAATTTGTTGAGTTAATGAGACTAGCAAATCCAGTTTTAACTTCTGATGTGCTCACTGACTGATCATATGCTAGTGCTTCTTCATTCTAAACTCTCTTACAAAGATAAAATCAAAAGCTTAAATGGTAAATAGCATGGTTTTGTTTGTCCTTTACTTATCTGAATTTTCTTCCTTTCAAATGTTAATAACCTTAAGAATTATTTTATCCAGTCTTAGCATAAGCAATCATTCATGGCCCTTTCCTAATTTTGATCAATAAATTCCTGAAATGGCATTACCTGGAAAATAATCTATTCAAGATTAAAGGAAGCAATTGAATCACATTTGCAGTCTAACATAGTTGTATTTGTTAAATATATTTAGAATATCCCTTTGAATTAGTGTTTGATTTTTAGATCGTTTTGATTTAGATTTTATAAATTTATGAATAGACCTTTTTTATTTCAATTGAATGAAATTGCTTGCTTTCTTCCTGAAGTCATGTGATAAGAGCTCTGTAATGGTAAAAGGCATCCAAGAATCTTCATATTTTCTGAGAAATAATTTCTTAGTGGCATATCTTAAATTTAGTATTGGACATTTCTTTACTTTTAAAGTGGGGAAAATAGACTCAGGTAATTCTGAGATAGCCTTTCAGTTGTGAAAGTCATGGAAAGACTAGATGATTGTTACAGATCCCTTCCAGGTGAGTTATTCTGTTCTATTCTAAACACAGTGTTACCCACTGTTTCCTTATCAACTACTAAACAGACTAATCATCTACAGACCACATAAATCATTCTTTCTTATCTTTCTGCATGTGTTCCAATATTAAATAATATACACGTTTATGATATTAAACAAGGTTTAATTGCCAGTTGTGAAAATTATTTGCAAGTATTTTTATCACTGTTTTTATAATCAGTTTGTAAAACTGATCCACATAAAATGTTCATGCTATTTATCATAAAAAGGAAAACAAGAAAGATCATTTTGTGAAGATTTTCTAGTGACAATCCACTTTTTTAGGCACCAATCATGTAAGAGATGAAGAACAGCACAGCGTTTGGCAACCAGATTTAGCATTACTTTTTCTGGCTTTTCCATAATTATGCTTAGTGATCCTGAGCAAATCACTCCTGCACAAATCTGTGTATCTTCACTGTCCCCATGTAAAGTGTGAAGAGGAATGGATGAGAGCACTGCTATATAGCAAATATCATAGATGCATATTTAAGGTCAGGAGACATTCTAGTATTATTATGAAAAGGTCATAAATTTACGCTTTCAATCATTATGAACTGCAGCCAGGGCAATCATGTATCATCTTATTTTGGCTTACTTTCAAGTGATTAATTTATGGGTTTATTTCTTCATAGGGGTCTATGAAGTTCTTTGTGTATACATTGATGAAATAAATATTTTTGTAGTAATGGAAGTAGCTGAATTTTCCCTATCTCAAGTAATAGGAAGAAATTATGAAAAATTAAGGAGTCTTGTGTGATCTATCATAGGCAAGCAAGAAAACTTAAAAAGTGCTATTCAAAAGGCACCTGAAAGTAAAATATGATCAATAAGTGATTGCAAGGACTACAAGGACTACAAGGACAATAAGTGAATACTGACTACCTCACAAGAAACTATAACCTCCTAATGAGAAAAAAAAATATACTACATTTATATTCTGAAATATAAATTTTAAAACTAGCATCACCTGATAATCTTTTTATTGTCACCACGACCTTTAGACTAGCCAGGTGTCACTGCTGGGTGTCCTAATACAGTCAACAAATACAAAAATTTTATATGGTAGAGCTAGACAGAGCAGCAGAAACTAGCTTCTGATTTGATTCGCATCGATATCCATGTTACACTACCAAGCTGTTAGCACAGAAATATTCTCCAGCACCAATTAAGGGTTATTTGTTTTTCCTACATGTTCAGAAACACAGAGAGAAATCTGAGAATCCTAGTTCCCCCAGTAACTCAAAAAATAATTTGACTTGATTTTTAGCCACGGATATTATTGTGGGCTGAAAAGAGATCCTGGAGCTTATAGAGGTTTTGCCCAAAGCAAACCCTACAGCTTTATCTCTAAAAGAACTATTTTTCTAATGTCCTTTCAGAGGAAAAAAAATGATCTTGTCTGTAAATCTCCTCTAAATTATAGAAGCTTTTATCAGTAAGTTGTTGTGTGGTGTTGCTGTATTTTAAAGTGTTGCAATGTAACCATAAAAGGGCATTTGGCTGTTACAGCATTTAAAAATCAATAATTATGCACTTGCTATTAATATTTTGCACATCAACGTTTTCAATACAGCTACATTACACACTGCAGTGGTATGAAGACGCTGGCATGAGAAAAGCAGATGGAGTTTTAGAGAAAGCCAGTATGTCGTTTCACAAGAAAAAGTCCCAAATTCTTTTGTTTAATATAAACCCTTGAACCAGTGAATTAATAAAGGGAAGAAGTTTGGATTATGAAAAAAAAATACCAACCTTATTTTATTGTCACTTATTTTACATGTTTAAACTCCATATAAAAATAAATTTCCTCGCAGTAACTCTGTACCTTGTTGATGAACTGATTGATTTGCTACTGACAAAAGAGAAAGACAATATTCCCTCATTGTATATCCCTTAGTGTATCCTGAGAGGTAATGTCTGGGCTTAGGTCAGCATTTATAAACATGAAAGAGGGTTAAGAAAGTACAAAGGTAGTTAAAACACAGATCCTTCTACTCTAGCATCCCATCTCCAGCAACAGCCAAAAGCTCATGGAGGGTCATAAAAACATGTAGATTCCAGCTTCCAAACATTTGCAGCTCAGGGAGTTCCTGGGCAAAATGTTACTTCTATGTTACTAACAATCCTTAATAATTTTCCTTTTTTGTTTGGTCCTAGGTTACAGGAGAAATCAAGAGATCGTACAATCCCCTCTTAGAAAGGAGATGGCTTTATATAAAACTAGAATTCTCTTACAAGTTTTTGGTTTATAAGGATATAAGGTCTGAAACAAGCATACTCCTGGGCAATTGCATCAAATTCACAGAATCCTTGCACAATAGAATCTGGATATACACATTATCAATTGTATGTGGCAAATAGCATCTAATTATTATTTGTGTCTAATTTGATGTCTGAAAGTTGTTGTTTTTATAAATCATGATTTTTTTTTAAATTCTCAAAATCTGCTCTTCCAGTTTGTCTTAATATATTTCTGTTGCTTCCTATGTGATATTTACAGTTTGTTATATGGACAATTTAAATAAAAATGTGCTATATAGATCTTAAGGTGAATTTTAGATATGTTATTTCTATTTTGGCATGGGTAAAAGAAACGCATAGAAGAAGAGTACTTCTTTAGTCTAAATGTATATGTGATAACACTATGATATGTTAAATAAAATAAATTTTCTTCTTTAATTTATTTTTTTTAATGAAAGAAAGGTGTAATATACATCACCCTGGTAGAACTGAGAGACCTGAAGTACAGATGTATTTGCCCACTACTGTAAGAAAGGAAAATGCAGGAGCAAAGCAAGAAGCCAACCATTGACTTCCACTTCAGATTCATTGTCTTTCCAGGGCAAAATGTGAACTTCTGTCATATGCCATGCACATACTTTCCCCAAAGTTAAAAAATTGGACATGCTAATTGAAGTCCACATTTTGCTTTAGAAGAAAGCCATTAAGAAGGAAGGATAGATAATGGCCAGCAAAAATTCCATATTTGTACACATTGACACTAGCATAATTTTCCTTCTTCTTAGCAAAAAATCAGGAATACATAGAAACTATGCATGCAGTGTTCCTATATATAGCTGACACACACTTCTTCAATGACGTTTTCATGTAAGTCTTTATGAAGAGTACAAGGTGTTTGCTGCTCCTCTTCACTGTTAGCCTTGCTGCCGTAGGGCTGTTTGATGATGTCCTTCATCTTCACTCACTCTCTCGGTGGAATCTCCAGCAACATACAAGGAACTTAGTCTGGTCCCAAATCCTTTGTTTGCTTGCTTTCGTCTCCTTACTCTGAAATGAAATTTTTAAAAAGATGTGAGCTCAACATGAAGCAGAAAAGTCAATTCAAGTTTAAACAATTGCAGATCAAGTTTCTTCTATGAAACAAATTTCAGTAGGAGACAGTGGAATTTAGATGAGAAAATCTGTCAGTATTGTTAACTTTATAGTACACACTGGGTACTTTTTCAGCTCGTACCTTAATAAAGAACAAAGCAGTATAGGGTTTCAGAGCAATTACTTGGAATTGTCTTACACAGTGGGAAACAAGCTACGCTTTCGATAACTACGAGTCATTATTTATTGATTGGCAGTCCTGAACTGCAGTCCTACTGCTATTCAAGATACATTTAGAGTACTTATTTGTAACTCATGATTCTTTTATTGCAAGAAGGGAAAGTGGGGAAGAGTAGAAAAGATTAAAGATATCTCAAACCTCTCATTTGACAGAATTCAGGTACTAGTTCAGCATAATGTCTTCATAGTATATCAATAACAATAGGGAGATATTATTAACAAAACATGACCACCATAAAGATTATCATTAAAACACAACCGTGCTAAAAATATATTTTTTTTTTTTTTTATTTTGGGAGTTGATAAATCACATTCCTACTAACAATGTGCAGCCAACCAAGAAAATCCACTCAAACTGGACACCAGAAACAGGCCATTATGCTCTGTGGAATTCAAGCACGACGAACAGACAGTAGCCTTGTATAGAATAACAGAGATTTATCAACATTTAGGATCTTTAATACTACCCAGAGTAGCTACGCTTCAAACTGGCTCAAGAAGACTGCCTGCAAGAGTAAACAAATCCTGGCAGATCTAAACTGTTTCTGTATATTATTAGTTTTTATCTCATCCATGTTAATTGGAAATTTCCTGGGCTATAAGCTTGGGGACATACATCTCCAATTCTCTCCTTGTCATCTTTGCACTTACATTGAAATTCTACCACAAGCTACAGTGCAATTATTGTTTTTTGGTTTGTTTGTTTTGGTCTGGTGTTTGTTTTTTTTTTTTAGTGTGTCTTGAACAGGTTTTCCAAAAAGGGAATTCACAAACCCATTGATTCAGTCCTGACTCTGAGACCTTAAAAAGTCTTGGTTTTTTTGAACAACGTGTCAAGTAACCTGAGAGTTTTGCCAAACTGTGGAACACTGTGGTGGTGTGATAGACTGAAATGCTGTTAATGTCTGAAACATTGTCAAAAGCATAGAAAGACTTTTTGTCAAACTGCAAAGAAGAAACTGCCTGTCTGCAAGCATCAAAGCACCTCCCTCTCCACCCTATCCACTCTCTCTCCCCTGCCTCTTCCTCCTCCAGTATGACTCCTAACTGGCGTTTGGACTATATCAGGAACTTGAGATAAGACTACAGTCTAATTATCTCAGGTCTAGGGAGAAGTCAACAAGACTCAGTGGATAGCAGAAGAGAAGGGTTTTGGATGTGTGATGGTGAAATCTCTCCAGATTAAACAAAAGGAGTAGCTCCTGCTCCTGCTCCTGCTCCAGGAAGACCACATACACATGGGACATTCACATGAGAGGCTGCTAAGAAGTGATCATAAGCCATCAAAGTCCCCCAAAATGCCACCCAGACTCACTCCTGAGGCCTTTCAGCACCAGAGGACTTCATGTGATCCAAGTGAGGCAGCAGAGCCTGTTGCAAGAGACTGCAAAACTTCTCCCTCCAAAGGGAGGTGCCTGGATATTTCCTGAATGTGTATTAACCCATTGGACCCCATGTTTTGTGGAACTCTCACCATCAAAAAGACTAGAAGAAAAGGACCCATAGGACACTGCTGAGTTCCGTGAGGTGGGGATACATTTTCTGTTTAATCTCTCTCTGTCATTCTCTGTCTTTTCTGCACTTCCTTTTTCCTATTTCTGTCTCTTTCTCTCTGCCTCACATTTACTGTTAAATAAAATCCATACTATTGACTTTGGCATATGGTCTTGTTTGCACGTCTAATTCAGGCAAAGGCATTTCTAATAATTTTAATAACCAGATCATAACAGGTGGTATCTAGTTACTTTGTCATAGTTGTAACCCCTTTCCTGGCAGCATGGATGGGTCAGTCATGCCATTATGAATACATATCTGATCTAATCTGTCTACTGCTTATAAAATAACTATGTTCTTAGAAAAAGCAGCATCACATGTCAAAATCATTTAAGCTGCCAAAGTATAAAAGCCTTTGAGCTAGCCTAGCAGTGTGATTGCTTATAGCATCACAAACCTCATGATGCTCCTGTCTACTGATGAACATGCCCACTAATCATTCCAAATACAGACTGATTGCCAAGCCTTACATCAGTAAGAATCAATAAGCTGACAAATTCTTCACCCTGCTGGATACACAAGACCGGTCTATTGAGAAATTTGGTTGCTATTACTGAATTTTACTGGAATCTTTTTGAACTAGATGGCTGTTTCCTTTTTAATTACTTTAATTTAATGATTTCCGATAATGACTTTGCTTTAAAAAAATGAAGGCTAGATAAGTTCTATTAAAAATTCCTTATTAAAATACTTGTGCAATATTACTCATAGTTCTATTATTTTCTATTCCTTTGTTAATTGAAAATATATTAATATAAACGAAAAATAGAATCCCTAAAACTAGCAACTGAAAAAGTTTTAAGTTAAAGAAAGTAAACTAAAATATATGGAAAAACATTGGCTCTAACTGATGGCTGTGGGCTTAAATTGCCTCTTCTTCCCCTGGGAATACACATAGTAAATTTTCAGGACAAAACACATTATTTGTTTTTAAAGTATTTCTTACTTAAGCATTTCTGAAACACATAGCCTGGCATTTCTAGATGTCATGTAAGGGTATCTGACATCTATGAAAAATTAAGAGACTTTCATTCTGCCTTCTATTTCATAAGTAGATTAATGCAACTAAAAATACCATGAGCTGCTAAAACCACTACATGAGTATATAGAATGGTAAGCTTTGAAAGTTTAGTATAAAGTACTCATTCTTGCCAGACGTAACTAACTCAAAAACTAGTCTCAACCTGTAATGATACATAAAACTTAAAGAGTGCCTGTTGACAGCAACTTTCTCTTATCTCCACATTAGTTTACCATAGTCTTCAAACACCTCCTGTAAGAACTCCTGAGATCAATGCTTTAAGGAAGGGAATATTTGCCAGGATATAACTGGAATAAGTCCCATGTATGTCAAAAGAATCTGGCACAGTTGCTCTTTTTTTACAACTTATATTTCCTCTGCATAGTTTTGCATTTTTTTGACTTCAGTGTGTGTATTCCATGTTAGGGAAGCAAAGAACAGCCTATTTCAGTGGAAACATTTATAGAGTTTGTGCTATAAAAAAAAAAAAAGAGGAAATGTTTCCCACTGGGAGTCTGCATCAGCCAACCTTGAAAAAAATCCTGGCATCCAAGAAGTGATGAGGCAAGAGTTGCTCTATTTTGCCCCTCAGCTGTTATGGAAAAGCACTAGGAGACAAGTGAAGTGGGAAACCTGTCTAATGCCAACTAGAATTTGTCGAGTTCCCTTGGAGCAGGCAGGGAAGAAGCCAATTGCATGAGTGCTCAAGTAACAAGTAACATGACAAGAGAAAATGGCCTCAAGTGACACCACAGGAGGTTTAGATTGGATATTAGGAAAAGTTTCCTCACCAAACGGGTTGTCTAGCACTGGAACCAGCTCTCCAGGGCAGTGGTTGAGTCACCATCCCTGGAGGTATTCAAAAGACGTGTAGATGTGGCATCTGGGGACATGGCATAGTACTGGCCTTGGTAGTGATGGGTTAATGGGTAAACTCAATGATCTTAAAGGTCTTTTCCAACCAAAACAGTTGTATAATTCTATGATTCTATGGTTGTACCATCCTGCTGGTACAAAGCCTGGTGAGATCTGCAACTGCTGCTGTTGCGTAAACCATCTGTTTGGCCAGCACTGACAATGAGTTAAACCCTCTCTGTATGTGGAAGGACTTCACAACTGTATTCCGAATTTTTACCAAAAAGGGACTAAAATTGTGGAAAGCCTAATCATAAAAGTAATGTGCAACTGCTGTAGAAGAAAACGAAACTAAAAAAATTAGGGCACAAATGAATGACCAAAATAAAATGCATGGACTTCAAACTCTAGATAAATGAGCAAAACATTTTAAAGCCATTTTTCTAACAGTAGACAAATAGAAAATGCTATCAAAGTCAGTAACAAAATCATAAAAATACACAAGCATAAAAAGGCAGCATACCATATGTCCACCAATATCTAGTACAACAGGAATATTAAGAAAGCCATTAAGATAGTGTCCCCATTGTGCACAGGTATACAGTAACATATGGTACATTTCCTGCTTCACTGTGCATTTCCTTGCTTTTGTTGTTTAGCACCACAACTTTAGAGCTCAATTAGTATAGTTTGCATGTGCATTTCTCCATAGAAGATTTTAAAATTTTTCACTGCTGTTTAAATTATTCTCTTTTTTTTAGTGCAAGTGCATAGTAAATATTAATGTAAAATGGGATTCTTTCCAAACCTTAATTAAATGGAAGAGCTAGATAGAATTATTTTAGGGTAGCTACACATGATACTTAAATTATTATTGTTGTCTTACTTAATCCTCACACAATTTACTCTAATGATACTACAGAGAAACATTACAAGGTTGTTTGTTTTAATCAATGATGACTTCCCAAGGACAGATAAGGGTATTTCTCAGGAGTGTAGATTTGTGGCAAAATAATAGGTGACTAGTGTAACAGTGTTAAAGAAAAAACATCAAGAAACATTTATTTTTGAAAACCTAAAGAGTATGGAATCTCAGGATTTCCAAAACAAAGATGAAATTTATTTCTAAAACACTTTATCTTTTTCTTTGGTACTTGGAGATTTCACAGGCGTCCTGGAAGAGCTGAACTTTCCCACACAAGCTCAATCCTACCAAGGTTCTTATTTGATTTCTGGACTCATTATAGAAAGTGAAAAATAGTTCTCTTCTCAAAGGAATGCTGTTAATTATTTTATGTGCCTTCCTAAAAGTTTCATATAGTGTTTCATGGGTTTGATATAGAAAATGAAATTAGACTGAAAAAGACTCCTCCCGTCCCTCTCCCCCCAACACCTCAAATACTTCAATCAGAAATGTTTTGATCAAACAATTCATGAATATCCCAAATACATAATTATAAAATATAAAAGGTGAGAGTTCACGTAATAATAATAAATGTCAGTCTAGATCCACTATGATTTGTCATTTACTGTCTCACCAGTCACCGAGGCTCTATGCAGGACTATTTGAAAAGTCATTCATAGATTATTTCCAAGTGTGGATATAGAAGAAAGGGATCTCTGCTATGAAACAAAATCAGAATGAAGCAAGGAAATCTTTATAACCTTGAGCTAGCATCTTTACTGGTATAAACTACACCTTAATTTTAGACATTTATTAATGACTTAAATAATGAATATTCTGAGTGGAATTACAGGTTATTTCCCAAATTATAGACCATGGATTTATGTCAGCTTCTGATTTAATTAAAACACGTTTGCCACTTAGCATTAGGGGACTGTGAAAGATCATGAGTGAACATATGGATATTGAATTAGTTTTCATATTTTTACACAACAGAAATTGCTTAAATGCAATGGAAATTCATCCTCCATGCCATTCATACATCTAAAAATACTATATGGGCTCTCAAACAGCATGACATTTTCTTTAAATGTTAAATGTTGAGTTTCCTTTGAGAGCCACAAGACCCCAAGACATGTTTTTCTGTATTTCTCGTTCAATTATTTTTAGTTTTTGAACTCATCCAAAATTATTCTTTGATTTCCCTCAAAACAAAATGCATTTTCCTACATAATTATAACCTGGTTTGAGTTCAAAATTTCTCTCAGAATAAATTTCTGTAGTATGTTTCTGGGCACTGTGTATAACAACAGGTACCATTGAAATTTACTATACAGTTACATTTAATATTTTCCCTGAAGGAGAATATAACAAAATGACAATTTTGATCAAACCTTTGCTACTGCAAATTAAAACCCACTCTTTGTTTCTGTATCACTGTAGCTGTACAGATCAGAACTTGAAATTTTGAGTAAGTTATCCACTATAAGCAGTTTTAAGAATGGCAGAAGATAAACAGTAGTAAATGGCTACCTAACAGTCCTTCTTCTGTTCAGGTCTTGTTAACAGTTAGGTTTTTAAAAGAAGAATTGTTCCCATTTATCACATAATTGTTTCACTTTTTTGACATATAATAAGAATTAAGATGACCTTTGAAAAGCTCTCCTTTTTCTTAGTTTTTTCCCTTAATTCTCTGTCATGAAATGAGTGTTTTAGGATCACTCAAAAGTGGGGCAGGAAGGGAGAGGATGAACCACCCCATTCTCAGATAATCACTTTTTTTTTTCTCAGTTGACTTTGCATAGTAACATCTTTCTTTGAGTCTAATGTTCTAGAATATGAACATAACAGGCTAAGACTACTTTTTCTTTCAATTATGTGATAGAAGAAAAATTCAATCCACTCTTCCCAACAAAATGAACACAAGAAGTAAAAAAATCAACTTCGAGGGAACTGATAGGAATATTTTGACCTTTCTACCTTTGGTTTTTCGAATACTATGAACCTACTGCAATGAACCAGAATATCCCTATGATCTGCATTTACAGTGAAAGAATGAGGAAAAACAGTACATTTTTAAAAATTTGCATGAAAATACTTTTTTTTCCTATATCTGTCACTATTTATCATGAAATTGTGGTAATAAATATTTAATTCCTTGCATATTATAACAGGATCACAGAAATTTTTCTTAAATTTGAATAAAAAACATGCTTCAGCTCTTTTTCTATTACTAAGCATACATCAAGAATAAAAACAAACTGATTTTGCCATTTTTCTCTTTATTCAAGTAATTGTGTTTTACATTCATATTTCAAGTGCTCAAAATTTAAATACATTTAAAAGTAAAAATTGAAAAACAGATGTCAGGAATATTGAAGGCAGTAGATAGCATAAATGGCTGGTTTAGGACTTATAAGTAGGTACTATAAGACTTATTTGTGTACCATACTTTAATATTTCTTTACAATATGCCTTCTGATTCTGAACATAGGAACAGTTCTTCTGTACTGGGTTTGTGTGGCCATGTCTTGGTAGAGGAGTGCTGGCTTCTATTGCAAGCTGGCAGAAGCTTCTTCCATGTCTGGCAAAGTCAATGCTCAACAGTTCTAGGATGGACCTGCAACTGGCCCAGGCTGGGACAATCAGGAATGATAGCAACACCTCTATAACAATTTATATAACGACAAAAATAGTTGTGCAGATGAAAATTTTAGCCAGGGAAGAGCAGAGTGAGAGAATGTGTGAACAACAATGTAGACACCAAGGTCTGTGGAGAAGGAAGGGAAGGAGGTGCTCCAGGTGGCTGAGCTGAGATTCCCCTGCAGCCCGTGGTGCAGACTATGGTGGAGCAGCTGCACCTCTGCAGCCTGTGGAGGTTCACCAGGATGCAGAGATCTACCTGCAGCCTGCAGACGAGCCCACAGTAGAGCAGGCAGATGCCTGAAGGAGCCTGTGATGCTGTGAGAGGTGCATGCTGGAGAAGGGTCCTGGCAGGGTCTTGTAGCTCATGCAGAGAGTATCCCACGCTGGAGGTTTTCCTGGTAGAACTTGTGCCCCTGTGGGGGACCCACACTGGAGCAGCTCATTACTGAAGGACTGCACCTTATGGAGAAGTGGCCCACGTGGCAGCAGCTTGCGACGAACTCTTGCCCATGGGATAGACTCACTCTGGAGAGGTTCATGAAGGACTTTCCCCCCGGGAGATACCTTGGGGGAAGCAGGGGAGGGACTCCTCTCCCTAAGGGTGGCAGAAACAAAAACTGACTGTAACTCCCATTCCCTGTCTTCCTGCACCACTAAGGGGGAGGATGTAGAACTTGAAAGGAAGGAGGGGCTGGATAAAGGTATTTTTTAGATTATTTTCACTTCTCACTCTTCTGCTCTGTCCTGTTAGCAATAAATTTAATTGATATCCCCACTTTGAATCTGTTTTGCCCATGATTGTGATCAATGAGTGACCTCTCCCAGCTCTTTTCTCAACTCATGAATCTGTTCTATTTCCTCTCCTCTGTCTAGTTGCAGAGGGGAATGAGAGAGCAGCTTTAGTGGACACTTGGCCTTCAGCCAGGGTCAACCCACTACACAGTCCTACAGAGAAGAAGGTATAAATAATATATATACACTCTTTCTCTTTTAAGATGTGTGATTTGCATGGAAGGTTTTTTGTGGGTAATTTTTTAATAGCTGAAAAAGGGTTAAGAAACTATACTTAGTGCAAGCTGTTTTCTCATTCCTTGTTTTATACATTAAAATTCACTTGCCACAGTAATATTTTCACCCACATAATCTCCAGGCCAATCAAAAGCCTGATCATTTGCCTTCTTGGTAATTACATGGTTGCCAGTTTTAATTTATTCCTTTTACCCTTTCAGAATTCTTAACTTTTAGCAGTTGCTCAACATGCATCGTTCTTACTTTCCTCTTTTTCCAAGTATGAAAGTTGCAACTCTGTAGCAGACATTAACTTTCATCTCCGCTTCCCTTATCCACTTCCTATTCTCCATCCAAATATGTTTTGAAACTGGATGGGATATTTTCAGAATTATATCAGGAAGGTTCTTTGTATTGATTTTTCACTCTGCAAACACTACACCATGCTAGTATTTAAACTGAAAATGAAGTTCTCTTCAAAATAAGGAAAAAAACCCATGTGCGCTAAACAAAATAAATAATTCAATTCCTGAAAAAATTGCTTACTATGCTGCAGTATCATTCAGCGTTATGCCTCCTAGTTATGGTCATTGACTGAAAATTGTATGAGCATTCTGGGAAGCACTAGAGNATAAAAAACATGCTTCAGCTCTTTTTCTATTACTAAGCATACATCAAGAATAAAAACAAACTGATTTTGCCATTTTTCTCTTTATTCAAGTAATTGTGTTTTACATTCATATTTCAAGTGCTCAAAATTTAAATACATTTAAAAGTAAAAATTGAAAAACAGATGTCAGGAATATTGAAGGCAGTAGATAGCATAAATGGCTGGTTTAGGACTTATAAGTAGGTACTATAAGACTTATTTGTGTACCATACTTTAATATTTCTTTACAATATGCCTTCTGATTCTGAACATAGGAACAGTTCTTCTGTACTGGGTTTGTGTGGCCATGTCTTGGTAGAGGAGTGCTGGCTTCTATTGCAAGCTGGCAGAAGCTTCTTCCATGTCTGGCAAAGTCAATGCTCAACAGTTCTAGGATGGACCTGCAACTGGCCCAGGCTGGGCCAATCAGGAATGATAGCAACACCTCTATAACAATTTATATAACGACAAAAATAGTTGTGCAGATGAAAATTTTAGCCAGGGAAGAGCAGAGTGAGAGAATGTGTGAACAACAATGTAGACACCAAGGTCTGTGGAGAAGGAAGGGAAGGAGGTGCTCCAGGTGGCTGAGCTGAGATTCCCCTGCAGCCCGTGGTGCAGACTATGGTGGAGCAGCTGCACCTCTGCAGCCTGTGGAGGTTCACCAGGATGCAGAGATCTACCTGCAGCCTGCAGACGAGCCCACAGTAGAGCAGGCAGATGCCTGAAGGAGCCTGTGATGCTGTGAGAGGTGCATGCTGGAGAAGGGTCCTGGCAGGGTCTTGTAGCTCATGCAGAGAGTATCCCACGCTGGAGGTTTTCCTGGTAGAACTTGTGCCCCTGTGGGGGACCCACACTGGAGCAGCTCATTACTGAAGGACTGCACCTTATGGAGAAGTGGCCCACGTGGCAGCAGCTTGCGACGAACTCTTGCCCATGGGATAGACTCACTCTGGAGAGGTTCATGAAGGACTTTCCCCCCGGGAGATACCTTGGGGGAAGCAGGGGAGGGACTCCTCTCCCTAAGGGTGGCAGAAACAAAAACTGACTGTAACTCCCATTCCCTGTCTTCCTGCACCACTAAGGGGGAGGATGTAGAACTTGAAAGGAAGGAGGGGCTGGATAAAGGTATTTTTTAGATTATTTTCACTTCTCACTCTTCTGCTCTGTCCTGTTAGCAATAAATTTAATTGATATCCCCACTTTGAATCTGTTTTGCCCATGATTGTGATCAATGAGTGACCTCTCCCAGCTCTTTTCTCAACTCATGAATCTGTTCTATTTCCTCTCCTCTGTCTAGTTGCAGAGGGGAATGAGAGAGCAGCTTTAGTGGACACTTGGCCTTCAGCCAGGGTCAACCCACTACACAGTCCTACAGAGAAGAAGGTATAAATAATATATATACACTCTTTCTCTTTTAAGATGTGTGATTTGCATGGAAGGTTTTTTGTGGGTAATTTTTTAATAGCTGAAAAACGGTTAAGAAACTATACTTAGTGCAAGCTGTTTTCTCATTCCTTGTTTTATACATTAAAATTCACTTGCCACAGTAATATTTTCACCCACATAATCTCCAGGCCAATCAAAAGCCTGATCATTTGCCTTCTTGGTAATTACATGGTTGCCAGTTTTAATTTATTCCTTTTACCCTTTCAGAATTCTTAACTTTTAGCAGTTGCTCAACATGCATCGTTCTTACTTTCCTCTTTTTCCAAGTATGAAAGTTGCAACTCTGTAGCAGACATTAACTTTCATCTCCGCTTCCCTTATCCACTTCCTATTCTCCATCCAAATATGTTTTGAAACTGGATGGGATATTTTCAGAATTATATCAGGAAGGTTCTTTGTATTGATTTTTCACTCTGCAAACACTACACCATGCTAGTATTTAAACTGAAAATGAAGTTCTCTTCAAAATAAGGAAAAAAACCCATGTGCGCTAAACAAAATAAATAATTCAATTCCTGAAAAAATTGCTTACTGTGCTGCAGTATCATTCAGCGTTATGCCTCCTAGTTATGGTCATTGACTGAAAATTGTATGAGCATTCTGGGAAGCACTAGAGACTTATGCCGTAGACCATATTCTGTCTTGGATCATTGCCCAAAACACTGTTCATCTTTGACAGTATTAAAGTCTGATATCTCTTGAACCGGCTGGAGTAGAAACAAATACTGTGCACAACTGCTGTGCTGTGATTACGAGCTTTGCAACGGTGAAAGCATTTCTTCTAAAACTTGTAAGGCTGGAGATGGAGTGTGAATGTGTGCATTACAATGACTCATTCTGCTCCCTTCCACTCTTCCCAGCTTCAAATTCTGACATGATAGCAGCTACTATCTCACCAGCTGTTAAAGATAGCATGCAGCTAGAAAGTCATCTAACTGGAAGTTGGAACCTCAGCTTTCAAATAGCACAAAGCACTAATCTCCTGTTCTGTGGTTTGTAAGCCTTTGACTGCTGAAATCATGTGGGAATTAAAGTGAAAAGCAACAAATGGTGATGATAATCTGGTGATGTGAAGGTTTCGTTATCTTAGGACCTACTATGTCTGATAAAATAGAGCAAGTGCTCTCAGGACCAGTAAAATTACCTTATGCATGCAAATAGCAGGGGGCAAGCACTGATCCCTAAATGGCAGAGCAAACAAAGACAAAAGCAGAGAACGAGTAAAGCAGCTAAAGACAAGATATAATGCTCAGGCAGATAAGATAAAGAGAACTCTTACTTTTTTTCTTGTTCATTTTTTGTAACAATGTTTTGTCTATTTACCAATGTAAAACAAATGGGGTTTGCCAAATACCATTCATGGATCTGGAAGAAAATTATAATATTACTTTTCTAAATTTGGGGTTTTTTTTCTGAGGAATGATGCCTGAAGTTTTTTGATATCTCAATTACATTTATGATATACAAATTTCTCAATACAGTTTGAGATAAGTTGACCTATTATCCATACACTCCTTTGAAAATTCTAATTTTATTGTCTCTGGATTATGACAGTGCCAGGACAAAATTCATAATGAAATGGCTGTGTTTCTACTGTCTATTTTTAATGATACTCCTGAAGCATCCAGAACTGTTGTGTCAAGAATATTTGAGGATACATTCCTGACTAGTACTTTCAGGATTGTCTTACTGACCTATTGCTCAGCAATTCAGATAACCCTTTTTGGAACCAGACAACACACTTTGCCTAAGGAATCTTTTAAGGCAGATTCACAGCAGTGAAGTTCTCAATCATTTCTGTGACCCTTTGTAAACTCCTTACAGTTTGTCCATGTCTTATACTGGGGGTCAAGAACTGAAGGCAGTACTCCTAATGTGGTCTCCCTAGTGTAGAGTAGAGGGAAAGGACCATCGCCCTCTACCTGCTGGCTGTGCTTATTCTACTGTTGTCAGACTTCATTGCCTTGAAGGTGCATTCCTGACCGTATCAGCATGTTCTCCAAAAGGACTGCCCACCACTCCTTATGTAAAGCTGCTTTTCAGCACGGCAGCCTCAAGTCTGTCCTAGTGCAAGGGTTTGTTACAACCCAAGTGCAGAATTTGGCATTTCCATTTGAACTTTATGTGGTTAGTGTCTGTCTATTTCTTCATCCTCTCGATGTCCCTCAGAATGACAGCACAACTAGCCAGTCAATTAATGACTTACCTGTTTTGTGTCATCTGCTGAGATGGGCCTCTGCACCATAACGCAGATGATTACTGCAGTTAAACAGTACTAGACCCAGCATTGACCCCTGGGGTATACCACTACTGACAGCCCTCCAGCTGGACTTTGTTTCACTGTCAACAAATCTTTTAGCCTAGCAGTCTAGCTAATTTTCCATCCACATAATTTATAATTTATTTATTCTGTACTGCATCAGATTGTTTATGACTATGTTATGAGAGACACTGTTGAAACTATCACCAATGTCAAGATAAAAAACCCCACTCCTTTTCTCCTATAATTTAGAAAGCTAGACATTTCACTGTAGAAGGCTACCAGGTTGGTCAGAGAACAAAGCCATTATAATGCTAAGAAATCCATGCTGACTGCTTACAACCACCTTCTTGTCCTCAGTATGCTTGAAAATGGTTTCCAGGATTAGTTTTTCTGTTACTGTCTTGGGGATTAAGATGAGACTGACTGTTCTGTGGTTTTCCATAATATCCACCTTCTGCCTCTTTCTGTCCAAAAGGCTGTACAAACTGCTGTGTCTGTTTGCTGCTTCTGTTGTTCATGCTCTAATCCAGGCTTCAGTGCCCCCTAGTTCTCATATTTGGCCAACAACAGTGTCATGCTCAGTTTATCTACTGCTGTCATAATTCTATAAATCTCATTCATAACCCCCCTCAGCTCTCTGTATTCAAGTGAAGAGTCAAAGATTTTATCCCTGCAAAGCATTTGACCCATTGAGAAGCTGAAGTGTACACAACTATTGGTTTATTGTACCCTTATGTGCAACAGGTTTTTTTAAAAAGCATGTATATATTAATATGGAATATTAGTAGCTCAAATTTATGTAACTGAGTTTGATTTCACATCTGCAATTTTACGTATAACTTTCAATAATAGAAAAGGACTTTTCAATAATAGAAAAGTACTTATATCTTAAACTCTTTCTTTCTTTTCTTTCCTTCCCTTCCTTCCCTCCCTTCCCTACTTTCTTCCCTCCCTT